>DWEI01001034.1:0-18126 GCA_018245875.1 Mysoria ambigua | reverse complement strand
AGTGTTCGACCCAGGAATCGAACCCGGGACCTCCCGATCGGCAGTCGCACCTGCAACCAACACGACCAACGAGGCACTAATAACAATTTCCATCAATATACAAAATGTGAAAACTGGAGGATATTGTTCAAAAGATTAGATGGACAAACAAATAATAACAACGTAAATATTTGTTTTAATAAATTTATTACATATTCCATTAGAATACTTTCTATATTTAGTATTGTACGTGCTAACATAGTTTTAGCACGCATACATTCTGAACTATGGAGTCCTATCGGACTTGACTATCTATACACAGAGTATTGGGGTCTACGCACCGTATCTACAATAGTACAAATTAAATGCAGCACGAGGATCTACGTGTAAATGCATTGACCACATCGTTCAAGCCCTCTAAATATCTATAGAAGCTTAATTGTCTATGGTAAGTTGATGGTATACTAGGAAAATAGCTAACCGATCGATTTTTAAATTATTGATGTATAGAGTCTGTCTTATTCGAAATTTAATCAATTTTCTAACGACTGAAAATGAAGATAATTGCATCAATGCAATGAAGACCAAATCGGGCAGTTTCTATTCCCATGATGCTTAAAATGTAACATGCATTTATTATTATTTTATTCAATGAAAACTGTTGATGTTATTGTGATCAATATTTTGAATGAGAACACGGTAAACAATAAGTACTAAATCGATCAGCGCAATTATAATTGTTTCTACATCCTCAAACTGCTCGACGTTCCAATATATTACATTATTTATGTATCTAAAACCTTAACGACTTTTACGTTATAAATAATCCAAGCGTAAAGATATGTACAATATTTTTACACGATACAATTTTAAGTACTATTTACAAATTAGAATTCTTTATACATTATAAAAAAGATAACTATACTGCTCTAGTAAATATCACCGCGAAATGAATAACTACATTCACAATAGATAATATCATTATATAGTGTTACATTAATTATAAATAAAAGTACACCTTACAGTTACTAAATAAAGGATAAGACGTATTACGTTACAAAGTATTGCTTCGTTTAGTCACATTTCGAAAAATATCACCACATTCTGGGCCCCGCCGCAGCAAGTCCTAGGGAGCGACCGTTAAAATTTGCGCTCATTTTTTATTTGTTTTGTAAAAATATCGTCCCCCTATCATCTCTCACTCAGTCCGCTAGCATCCATTGAGTACCACTAACACGAAATAGACAGCACAATTTAAAATGATACACATTCATGGACATATACGTACATATATAGACTATGAGTAAATCTACTTTAATTACAATTTTTTCTTTTCACTGACTTATTTTCGTTAATATCCAAAGCTCATAATGAAAATAAATCAAAAATATTTATATGTACGTAGATAATACGTTAAACTAATACAATCATACAGAATTCATTGAAGTAGAGCACAAACAATTTTGGCATTTATTGAAAATATAAAAAAGTAGAGCATAAAAATAGCCCGGGTGCGCTACATTTGTAGACACGCAAAACCGATTCTTGTGGAAAACTTAAACACTGTTGGCGTTAACGACCGCTATATACAAAAAAAAACATACAAAAACAGTTGAGTATTATATCAATCAGTCTCTAATAATGTAGGCAGCGACAAGTCAGCAAGAAGGCCAGGCCGAAACGGTTAAATTGTAAATCGACTGTTTCATTTTATTGCACAATTATAGCGTAGGGTACGTATCAACATTACAATATATTTTTTAATTGTCTATTAGATTATGAGGCCTAATATAATGTAGTTGTAGTGTTTACCAGAAATTTGTTATTTCATGGGTACAGTTAACTCCATATATTAGGTCGGTGCAAGCCATTTAGTAAAAAGGTTCTAAGTAAAATAATTATATAGGAGTAGGCTGATGACTAGTTATTAGTCAAGAAAAAGTTTATCCTTCTGGTAAACTTTAGAACTAGTACGTATATATGTTAACATTAAAATCTGAGATAGGTATCTGAATTTAGTTACAGACAATTTTAGATTGAAAATCTTGCTTTAACATCAATCAGCAATATTTAAACAAGTTTGAATATCTCGGTGTTGTAATTTTTTTGGCATAATATAATAATATTGCTAGTATTTTAGTTAATAGAAAGCGGACATTTAGGATAAATCAATACATAAATTACACATAGTAGAATTTACCTATAGAAATTATTGCTTATTTTTATAATAACAGTATTGCGAATTAAAATCACCTTAGATTTATTTTTAAAAAGAAAAACCTAAAAGCATCAAGGTTTATGTATTTACAGGTACTTAAAGTGAGGATATAACGAAAAATTTGGCTAAAAAATTAGAGGACTCCATGATTTCTGTGAAAATTAATTTAAGGGACCTGTGTATAAGATTAAAGTTTTTAAAATTGTAAATTAATATCAAAATTTGATAGAAAATGGTGATTATTCCGAGTATTATGATTTTGTAATAAATTATTATGCTCAGTTTGTAATATAAGCTTCTTGATTAACGCTCGTTTTTACGAGTCGTTACCCTGTAAGGAGTTATTTCACAATATTTAACTTTATTATGCAAGTAATAACAAATTCCAAACAAAATAGGATCTTCACAGTACGTTAAGCGAACAACATTAATTTAGGATGCTAATGCGTACGTTACGTATGTAATACAGTTTGTCCATTAGTCAACCTTATACTATTCAATCCGTTCTCTTATAAAACATGCGTATCATCAGTCCCACCATTTTAGAATTGCTTAAATCAAATCGATCACCACATTTCTAGATCGTGATCGTTTATATTGAGGCAAAAAAAACTTCAGTCCTATAAAAATAGTGTGAAATAAAAACCCTATTTATTTAAATGAGACAGCCAGGCGTCAGGTCGCGTCAAATCTGACAAGCGCGAGCCGCTGTATAACGACGGCAATTATGGCACGTGATGAAGTCACGAACGGTGACGCGCGCGGCCGCTCTTCCTCCGCTTGCGCCGGCCGTCGCGCACGAACAATATGTTTGCCGGATCGTCGGCCAACTGAGGAAACTTGGTCACAGAATGGACGTCGCGGGCGGCCCAACCGTCGACTATGCCGTGAGAGATGAGCTCCTCCTTTTCTTCCTCGGTCCAAACACCGCGGCCCTCCCAGCCGGCCGCCACTAGCGCCTTCTCGCGCTCCCAGGCGCGCGCTGCGGCTCGCTTGTGCGCGTGCTTCAGGAGTTTGATGCGCTCCTGGGCGGGGTCCACTCCATAACGTAACACTATAACGGCTTGGGCGGAACCTTTACCGACGGCGTGCACTCGAACCTGAAATAGTTGAAAGAAAATTGAGTTGCGTTTATACGAATCTTGTTATTAAAATGATTATAGCATAGGTTATAAAAAATGCTTTCATGTTCAGAAAAAGTTGTCCTTGAATATTTATTTTTTAAACAAAAATTTACACCTTAGACCTTATTAGATGTCGTTACAAGTGAGAAAGCTGTGAAGGAAATAGTGTGTAGTATACAATCTTTAAAGAACTCAGTGAAAAAAGTTAATGAAATTTCGTTTGTCGAGTTTGGCACTCAGCGACCGCTTTATTAAGACATGTATGGGGGATGTTTTTCGAAAGAGATTAAGAGTCACCTATTTCGACTAAATAATGATGGTTGATGTAGGGTTGAGATGTCTCCAAAACCGGCGTAGATGTTTGAAAAGAGTGATAAATGTAGAAGAAGCACATCAGTTTGTAAGGATAAGCAGAGAGCATGGAGTGCCCTGCTTACCACGTAAAGGACTAGAAATATTAATAATGATTAACTTTGTTTCGTTAAAAGTATAATATTCACCTCTAATCCTTGGTCGTTCGTTTCGTCTTGAGACACGTTGAATTTACCAGAGAGCCGTCTCAGTTCTTCCATATCGTCCCTGATCTTCAGAGAATTGTCCTTGACGAAATAAAAGACGTCCTGATCGTGAATGCTAAAGTGAACATCCAGAAAATGTGAGTTGTTGAATACTGTAGTGATGACGTCTTCTACGACGCTATTAGCGCCATCGGCTACACTTATGTAGGCTCTGCCATCGACTCTCGAGATGAGCACACCTTCACCGAATACACCACGTTTATACGAGACTCGGGGCAAAAGATTTCTTGTGATAGGTTCCATCTTCAATAGAGGTGTAGGTACAAATTCGATGTCGGATAGTTTATCATTTACCTGGAAATTTTAAATATGTTTAGTATATTTCGATTTATCCAAAGTATATTTTGTTTGTTTCATTTGCACATGGCAATCAATACCTTTTCAATGATGCATTGGAGACCAGACATTACACCGAAGTCGGGCGCCAGTTGTTGCCTAATAAGGGAGTTCATTGGTTGGAATATCATATCAGTGATATATTTGGCCCCCATCATTTTGTTTAAGTCATAGCCGTAGAGCTGCAACCAGCTAGCTAAATTAGTCATGTAAGGAACGTCTTGATTTTTATTTATTGGATCATTGTTTCTAAATCTGTAGATGAAAATGTCAGTGGGTAAACTAAGTTTAGTGGCTAGATGTTCCCAGTTGGGCGTCATCCATTGACCTACCACAGGATCATATAATCTATTTTCCAAGTATACCAAATTCGTATTGTAATCTAATATACCGCCATGGAAGTCTATAGGTAAAAAGAAGCCGGGATTACTATCTTTGACTATCTTTCCGAATGGAGTGCGTTTGATTTCTTTAATAATTTCTCCGTTAACGTCAAATACAACGAGTGGCGAGCCATTGTGATCTGTTGCTACATAGAATCGTTGGTCTTCCGTCTCAATACAAGTCAAGAAATCTTTCTGATCATATAGGAATCGAACGGTTTTTTCTGCCTTAGGAAAGTGCATATGAGTGATCAGATTTGGAGTTTGCGGGTTCGTATAGAAAAATTGAGTCACGTTGTTTTTATCATCTTTCCAAGCGACCAACCTATTCCTATCATCATAGTAGTACCACATCTGAAACTTGTCTCTTTCAAAAGCATGGACAAACTGACTTCGGGAATTGTATCTATACTTTTGTTCACCACGCCTTATCACGAACCCGCGGCCATCGTAACTGCTGAATTCAATATCACCATATTGCACGACTCTGTCACCTATATCGTACCCAAGGTAACGTTTCTCGCCATGTTCGATCACACCAACGATATTGCCATTCTCGTCGTAAACGTATTTCCAGTCATCTTCAGATCCAACCACTTCCATGAGATGACCGTCATAGTTGTAACTGATTCGTTTATTGGACGAGGTATCACCTATCATCATCTTTTTCGCTTTTATTCTATTTCGAACATCATAATCCAGTTCAAGGCGGAATACATCAAATGACTTAATATTCATAAGGACAGTTTTTATTCTACCATGATCATCGTAGTCAGTAATAGTAAAGTATTGTTTGCTTGTGTCCTGCATTACGGATCGATTGAATGTGTTTCTATAAATTCTTAAGTCACTGATGCCTTCGAGATTTCCTAGGTTCTGATTGTATTTCAATCTGAGCTGTGGCATTTCTTTACTATTGATATTTACATCAATCATAGAAAGCCTTGCATTACCATCATATTGGTATTTGAAATGAGCGTTGTTAAGACCGCTCTTGGAATTAAATTTCATTTTTTCATCTTTTAGAATACCAGCATGATATTTATAGTCCTGTTTAAGTTCGTAATCAGGGTCGGTAATTTCAACATTCTTCACGAGATGAGTATTTTCGTGATAGACATATCGGATTGCAGATGCACCTGCCAGTATTGTTTCCAATTTTCCTGTGTTGTCATACACATACAGAATCTTTCCAGATTGATGCGGGAATATCTTCGCTAGAACGTGGCCATCGTCGTTATATAGAATTTCGTAGGGATGCCTATTCATCGGCGAAAAGTACTGGTATTTGAAATAGCCCAATGATGTCATAAGAGCAAATGTGTGAATATGACCTCTTGGTGTTGTCAAGTTTTGCAGTGCTCCAGAGTCATCATAATCAAGTAAATAGTCACTACCTCTCGGAGTTGTGACTTTCAGGGGTAAGCTTGTGAACATATCTCTAAACGAATACGCCAAGGAGGACCCGTCACCGTAGCGAATTTCATGTAATCTTCCGGCTCTGTCATAGTCGTAAGTTTCGTTTAGCTCTCCCCATTTCCAACTGGTTAATCTGTTAAATCTATCATACTGGAGTTCCACTTCGGCGAAAAGCCCATTTCTCGGGCCCCACTTTACAGGTCTCGCTGTTCTGTCGTAAGTAACATTCAGCAGTTCCACTTTATCGTCCATAAACACGGCTACCGTTGAAGTATCTCTGTCGTACTCCAGTGTTAGTAGATTTTCACCGTTCACTCGCAGTTTACGACCTATTTGTGCGACAGCCTTACTACTCTTTCCTTTATTTGATTGTAGTCGTCTAAGAAAGTAGCGCCATTCAAATCTATTCGCTAAGTCGCCGCCGACTTCCGTTCTTTGTTTAGCTGGCACTGGGTAACTTTCACCTAGTATGGGGTCTATTTCTGAGAGAATAGTATATGGTACAGTGTCTGTAGAAATTATATGACCCCATGGCATACTGGAAGAAATACTACCGTCAGTTGATATTATAGTTTTCTTTTCTGCTTCTCCTACTTTAGTGTTTACTGAAGATCCCTTAATGAGGATTGAAATGGGTTTTCTATTATTTTCGCTAACTCGAACGGTTGCACCTTTCAGACTGAGGTCGAAAGTTAAGTTAATGATTCTTCCAGTGGGTGTGACCGCTGATGTCAGTCTCCCGAATTCATCGTACTTATAGATGTAGCTTCTTCCAGTACTATCGTATTTAGCCTTCAGTAAACCAGTAGTACCGTGATAATCGAATGTAACGTTAAAGTTATCTGGTGTTCTAAGTTCTTGAAGCATTTTTACGCGAGACATTTTAAGTCGGCATTTCTGACCTTTGGTATTTTCGATAGAATTGACAAGGCTAGAATAATCACGTAGTAAAAATACTTTATTGCCAGCAGCGTCTGTTACAGTGCTCAACTTTCCATTACTCGTATTTACTGTGTAAGTGAAAACGTAATTATTTTCACCAGTTAAAATATTTTTAGTCATAACATGTTGGCCAAATCTGTTGAATATATAAGTTTCTTGCGTGTCTGGTGAATATATTTCATATTCCCTCGCGCCACTTGCATCTGGAATACTTGCCATAACCGAACGGATTCTGTAGTTAGCTTGATCTGCAATATGCACAATGCCGTCAGGACTCACGATTACAGCAGAAATGGTATTGAATTTGGAATTAGAAGCTAAGAAATGATCTGCTTCGAAACAGTCACAACCACGTTCCAAACAGTTGCATTTAGATTCCGCACCAGCATATAGTGATATTTTTCCATCGGTAGTAATTAGCCGAACTCGATTAATTCTTTGCGAGTCACTTTCAGCTACGTACAAATCTCCAGCAGCTCCAAAAGCTATGCTTTGCGGCATTACAAGAGTAGCATATGTGGCTAGTTCTACGTCATATCCAGTTAATGGAGAAGGACAGTGGAGTGGTCTTCCAGCAATTACCTTCACTCTGCCATCAGGGGCCATTTGAAGGATCATATGGTCGTCAATTATATGTAAACTATTGTCTAGAGGATTTATAGCTAGTTCAGTAGGCCATCGAAGATGAACCTCTTCGACACTTAGAGTTCCCTCGCAAGGAATAGGTTTCCAATGAGCTCGGTGCATGTGGTTACCTATAACTGTTGTGATAATACCATCCCTGTCAACCATCCTAATATTGGTGCCATCGGCAAAGTATAGGACATTGTCAATGGACACGCTGACACCTTTGGGATAAGCGAGTTTTGCGTCCCTTGCTAGTGCACCATCGCCACAGTGAGCTTCGTCTCCTGGCAAACATCTTTCTCCTGAACCAACAACAGTTTCCCAATTGTGCTCAGGGTCGGTGTAGTCGTCTGTGTTGCGTACTTTTATAATTTGATGGGATTCAGGGTCCGAAATGTACAGTGTACCATCTAAGGGCGAAAGAGCCATGTGGTAGCGGTATGAAACTCTGGTAGCACTGGAAAAAGATATTTATAACATTACAATATATTGCATAACTAAACATATTCCATTTCTTAATAATAGAAACATTTTTTATAGAAAACATCAAAAATTAATTATTTAATTTTATAAAAAAAATTCAATTAAACTTACTTCAATTTGACAATAGTTCTGACCGTGCCATCAGTGTTGATTTTCCGCACGAGGTTGAAATCTCCTACGTAAATGGAACCATCAGGAGCGGCGGTCAGTGCTACTGGGGCGAGGAGACGTTGCCTTATTGCTGGTCCTGAACACTCTGATCCACATTCAAGGGCACGCTGTCGGCCGTCGCCCATCGTAGACAATATCAGACGAGGTTTGTGCTTCAGGTATATATTTGTACCGTCGCCTTTTTGAAGGATACCTTAACAAATAAAATAAATTAAATATTTACAAGTTGCACACATAGGACAATTTGTTTTTATGTCTTTCCTTTATTACAATCAGATACGCGAATTTAGAAAAAGTACAATATCTTTAGATTTTTCTGTGGAATTTTCTCTCCAATTAATATTATATAAATTGAAATTAATAAGACGAATATGGCTTACCTTCATGGAAATTGTATCTGTGATGAATATCCAAGTTCCATCCTCCCACATCGGAAATGCTCATGTCGTGACCGCTCAGTTTAGTTGTTTGCACATTCCAAATAATATCCTTGCAGTCCGTGTATTGATATCCGACCTTGACCAAAGCTGTAGTAACTCCATAAACTCTCTGTCTATAGATGTTGAGTCTATTCCAAGGGTACGTGAACTTTATAACTGGATCTGCTTCGAAAGTTTTCTCAAACAATATTCCTTCTATAGTTATCCTAAGATGGATTAGAGCTAAAGTAGTTGGGACTTTTTCGGGTGTCAATTGCAATTGAATAGTGGAAAGGTATCCAGCAGCCCTGGAGCTGTGATATACAAGATTTAAGCCCGTACCAGGTATTTGTAAGCTTTCTTGAACCACCTGAAAAACATGATCTTTTTTAGAAATTTTCTAAAACTACCACTACCACAAATTATAACTCGATACCTTTTTTGGTTATGTATAATCATGAAGAATTAAAAAACTAATAGAACCAAAGATATTCTTTTTACAGAACATAAGATTTTTTACACCTACACCTGTTTTTCTGGATGGTATATGTATGAAGGTACAGCCACACGATTTACTTGTCATATTACATTGTTACGTTTCACGAAATATGCGATTAGCACTTTGCCGCAATCGCCCTCTAATTGACATTGCGAGCTGAGAGAACTGAGGACTTGAGAGAACCTGAAAATATTTAACTCAGGGATCGAACCCAGGGCGTCTCTATCGACAATCGCGATTGCAACCATTTGATCACACTATTCAATTCAATATAATGCAAATTATAGCGTATTCAATATTATGTATGTGATTTCCAGTTTCAATACAAATGTGAAAACTCAGTTTTAACAATTTATTTTCTTCCGTTTTACCTGTGATTCAGCCAAGATAGCGCTCTTGTCAGGACAAGCTCCCTGAAAGCCGTGTTTCCAAGTGGCCAGTACTACCGGCTTCATTGCATCGTAATCGTGAGCCAGACAGGCTTGTGGTGGTCCCATGCCACCTTTCTCGTCAGATGTCGTCATCACTACCTCGTTGATTATCACCACCTGGAAATTATAGGTTTCACGGATGTATTTTTAAACAGAAACAGTAGTACAATTGACAAAAAAATTAGAAATTTATCTGTTGTATAAAAACCACAAAACGCCATTTGTGGCTAGCTTTTATGCAAATTCCCTTGCAAGCAAGCGAGCAGATAGACGATTTTTAGTCAATGTCATCCATAGAAACCTGAATCATTTATAATTCGAATGTCACAAATTCAATTCCTATCAAGTTGGAATGCCTTGTGTCTTAGAGGGACTATATAGCGCATTTTTTAAATTATAAAACGTACATTAGTACATTAGCAAATAATTAGTAAATAAATACAAATGAGGTTTGAGACTAGGATCAGCCATCGCCAAAATCCCTGCTGTGAAGCGGACAAAGTTCATTAACGCATTTTAAACGATAATGAAGTTTGATAAGATATTAGGTACGTTTTCTCAGTTACAAATTAATGTACTGATTTTTAATGAAAAGAAAATCTTTTATTTCATTCGTGTAAAAATACTATAAGTGTATATTATTATTATTAATCGTTTGTTATATTAAAATAAAACAGAATAAACGTATTTACGAATACGTATTATAGAAAAAAAAACAGGCACAATTTAAAAAGATATAATTTTGGTTTTTAAAATCCTTCTCAGAACTTTATCAGCTTTGAGAAAAATTAAGAGCTGAAAATACCTAATGCTTCTTTGATCGCTGTTTCGCATGTTTCAGAAGAGAGCGAAAAAAATTAAATTGCTTTATACCAACTTCGGCCATCAAAGTTGTTTGAATTATTAACGTCTAAATCGAGCGTGAACGGCTGCCTTATGCGTTGTTCATAGGTTTTGACCCATAAAAATTTCATCAAAGTTCGCCCGTTTGTTGCCAGTAGTTCTGTTAAAAGCTGAATAAAGAATTTGTGTACGTTTCAATTATGCCAAATAATTTAATATTTACACGTGACACAAAAAGTCTTTGTTGAAGAGAGAGAAGAAGATATTTTGCGTTTTGCCATCTAAAATTTATGATCATCTCACTTTTTATTAGATTCAATTATGATGGGTAAGTAGTTTTACCCAATAATACTGTAAGGAGAAAAGACAATTGAACAAATATAATACAACTATACAAACCTCATTCCAAGGCACGAACACAACTTGCGTGGATCGTTTGAAGGGAGCTCTTCCGAAGTGCAACGTTACGGCGCCCCCTCCGTTCACCAAGAGATCGAACCAACCGTCTTCTCTGGTCAACGTGAACCCTTCTAAAGGAGTTGAGGTCGACACACGCACCCCGACTAACCCAGACCCCAGTGATGTTATCACTCTACCCCTTATAACAGCTGACCGACTGAAATCATATAACTTTTATGATGACGAATTGATGCCTTGCGATCGGTTTCAAGTTTGAAGGCTACATGAAAAAGGGAAACAATGTAGGTACGTGAAGTGATTAACAATATTACTTAAGTGAAAAGGTTTTTTAATTAAATGACGATATCATCGACGTGAGGTACTACTCGAAAGTATTCTAATTAGAAATAATTTTTACGAGATTCATGAGAAAACTACAGGTATGTAAACTATATATTGCAAAATTTTTGGATTGTTTATGTATATTTACTATAAGGGCCTTTGCTACTTTTTGCTCAAGAAAATGACACTCCTTAATATTACTTACAAAAGTATATCTACAAAAACCTTTATAACTCTACCTACATAAATTCTACGAATCCCAATACATGTAATTCCATAGTATACGTAAATATATTAATAAATAAGAAGCGTAACACAAGATTCACAGGACACGATTTAGGTTACTAAACATAAAAGACGCATGCACACACTAATATATATATAATACATATTATATGGCCACTTAAGTACATACAAATGTACGACACATTGTGAAGTATAACTAAATGTAAATGCACACACTCCTTTATTTGATGCTAATTCTTACCTCGTGTTGAAGTGGTTCCAAAACATACTGCGCAGCGGAAAGACGAGAAATGACAAAGAATGAGTAAGTATCGTTAGATACAATCATGTTAATTTAGAAGTGGAACATTCAGAACATGTTAGTAACAGCGTCGGAGTTGAGTATCCGGTATCGTTAAGTACCACGAACAAGAACATGCAAGTGCCGACTGTTAATAACTGCTCAGAACTCAAGTACTTCTCGTTCGAAATTAATAAATAAAGATATAGAACTCTCTGCAAAATAGGGTGTAGGAAAGTACAAAATAAAAAGTGATACACTCTGATTTAAATAAAACACTAGGATCGACTGGGGCACAACATTGCGTATCTTATATAGTAATATTTATTATTTAATACGAGTATAACGGACATTTTGAAGAACCAATTTATATGTATTTTAAATTATACACTCGCATACGAATTGGTTCCTGGTTACAAGTACATCTAACATGACACCGAACACATTCTTACCTTTCGTTGAACGTTTCCTGCTTAGCATAATTTTGGAGGCTACCTTCGTCGATGAGGAATTTCATTCGCTCAAAAAATGATGCGGTGATCGCAGGCGGTTGCTTCCTTAGTAATATATCCGTCGGCTTCGGCGACGACACGCACAGCTGACTACCCTTACAAGCTGGGTTTTGACAGCATTCTGGGTCTTCGCAGTCGATTAGTCCGTCTAAATTAAATATTAAACATTAATCTATGACCAAATATTCAATCGTATGCTAGGGTGTATTAATTAGTTTTCATGCTTTCTCTTCGATCCAACGAATTTAAATTATCTAGATCTAAATTAATTCGATCTGATTTCGTGTGATTTATATATGTCTAAACTTTAGTAAGAGATGACGCATCAAATTTTAGTCACCTCGTTACGTTTATCATGACAATGTATGAATTTCGAACTGTTATTATCCGTTTACTTGTGAAGATGTTATAAGCGTATAATATATTCTTGTGTAAAATATTGCGAGACAAATATTTGTAGATAAGTTCTTTATCATACCTTTATCGTTGTCTTTAGAATCATCACATATTTGCTCCTTGAGCGTGGTGCAGTCAGGTCCATCCCATCCATCAAAGCATTTGCATTCCCAATGGCCATCATTAGCAACTCTACACTGGCCGTGTCCAGCACACCCTCTTGGGCATCCCTCCAAGGTGCAGTGTCTTCCATTCCAGCCAGAGACACATAAACAAGTGCCATTCTTGCACTGTCCATGATCGCCACAACGACTGTCACAGAGTTTTGATATACAGAATTCTCCGGTCCAACCCTGATCGCATACGCAAGACTCACCAACGCATCGTCCATGAGGCCCGCAATCTAAGTCACAGACTTCTGTAAAAGGACCAATTACATTTTTTATCAAATGTAAATAACAATCATAGATATGTATATGAAGACACAAATTTGGATGTATATATTCATGAAAAAATTTTATTAAATTTGTCAGGCTTACCCTTAGAGCAATCGTCGCCAGACCAACGAGCGTGACAAGTACAAGTTTGCGTATCTACGTCAAATGTACCGTGACCAGAGCAGTCGGGCAGACACTGAAGTGCGTCCTTATCCATCGTGGCGCAGTCAGCGCCTTTCCATCCTTTCTTACAAACACAAGCGCCTTCGATACAAAATCCGTGACCTGTACAGGTTGGATGCGGGCAATCTACGTCCTTGCAGTATTTCCCCTTGTATCCCCTTACGCAGGAACATTTTCCGTTTACGCAATGACCGTGGCCGTTGCAATCAGGAACTTCACATTCGTCATGTCGCAATGAACACTCTTTGCCTTTCCATCCAGGATTACATTGGCACTCTCCGTTTATATATTCCCCACGTTGGCTACAAAGCACTGGACATACACCTATAAATGATACAAAACATTATAAACAAACAAAATAATAACGTTACAACAAATTCAAATGGGCCAGTGGAAACAATGAAATATAAATATTTAAATGTTAAAGCTTAGTCTTGTACCTCACGTTCCTGAAGCAATACACCAAGATACTTACTCTCGCTGCAGTCGTCGCCACCAAAGCCTGGCTGGCACTGGCAGTGTCCCATTAGACATTCTCCTTTGCCCGAGCAACCATTCGGACAATTATGAGTCATGTCTTCAGCTACTATTGCTATGAACGAAATTTCTTGCGGATCGCCGTCATCATTATATAATGACAAAAACCAGTGTCCTTGTTCCATGTAATGAGTTACTTCTTTTTTTACTGACGGCTGTAAGTCATTAAATTAATAATTAAAATAGATTAGTAGTTAATTAAATAAAAACAATAATTAATTAAGTTAATAATTACGTTACGTTAATTACGTTACGATAATTAAGTTAATAAGTTACGTTTAAATTATTACTTGTCTGTTGTTGTTTGATATAACAGCGATACTCGCCCGCTTCGCTGAGCGGATTTGGGAGAAAAACATTATCAAAATATTTTTGTCCCATTATTTGATATTTTTACCATTTAATACTCCTTACGTAATTCCTTCAATGAATTTTATTCATAAGTTATTCTCTAATTATAATTGTTATTCTCTGTTCTATTCGATGTCACCCAGGACAAAAATTTTACAATGTTCATTACTTTTTGCTTTATAAATAAATGAACAGGCGCATATATACAAAAATGTTCTAGTTGAATGCAAGCGCGACTGCCGATCAAGAGGTCCTGGGTTCAATTCTCGGGTCTTGGACTACAGAATGTTTCTAATGGTGACTCGGGCTGTGTATTTGTGCCTGGTGTATGGCAATATGGGCACTATCTATTTCATAGTGCGACGCAAATGCAACAGGTCAAATGTAGGAGTGTACTCTTTTGCCTACCTCTTTGGGGATCACCGGCGTGATGTAACATGTTTTACGTAAATAAACTGTTTTTTTCTTGCGGTTTTTTAACACAGATATATAAACATATATTGTTTAATAGGTCTTGTATTAAGAAACTTAACAAAAGTTATGAATGTACAAATGAAATTATTGTTACTCTTTTACATTGAATTTTTAATTTAATAGAAAATTATTTATATTCCAGGTCCACTTACGTGTGACGCCCTCGTTGTCCTTGCTTTAAATCCACTGAGAACTTCCAAAAAGTGGTATTGCGTGTGCGTAGGTAAGGCGTTTCGTCTAGCATAAACACCTATCGATGCTCCTCTAGGGATCATATAGTCGAATTTTACATACGACGCTTCTGACTGATAGAACTGCATGTTCCAGTAACTGTATGGAGATATCTCTTTTGATAATTTTTCACCTAAATTAATTTGTTTGAATGTCGTTCCGTCAGGCGGGAATGATTGCGCTGGAAATGTCCTTGCACCTATAACATGTTGTATTATTAGTTACATTGTTAAATGTGTCAATACAAAAACCGTTTGCTTCCACCATGCGATAATGTGAGTGAATGTTATAAGCAGATCTTGTAAGAAATAATTTGATACTAAAAGTTTTGCAACCTAAAATAGCTCTACAAAATCAGAATATACATAGAATGTATACTAAGAAGCACATGCAAATGATTAAGTAAACAATATCGTCCCAAATTTCGATTAATATCACCTATTATCTCACATGCCTGTTAGTATGTTAGTGTTCTCTTCATAATTTATGCTGCATCCTTATATAAATGAAGTTCGGTGATGATTAGTAAGTTATAAGAACGGTAATCCAGAGACCTCACCTTCCAAAATAAGGATCGGTGGAGGTTTTAATTTCGGACATACACATTTATAACCATCCATAGCTGATATTGTTTCAGTTTCGGTGGTTGCATCATTTGTTGTTAAATCAGTTCCTTCTGTTGTTATCAAAAAATCTTTTTCCTTTTCTTCCGTCGTACTTACATCATAATCCTCTGTCGTAATTTTACCTCCCTCACTAGATGTATAGTCTTTTGTGGTACTCTCAGATATCTCATAGTTATTAGTGGATTCAGCGTCACCAACATTGTTTACAGCCGTTTTTTCGGGATAATCATCATAAAAAATTTCAGTATAATTACTTCTGTCACATACTGGACAAGAACATTCACAACTGCCGCCCCAATTTGTTTCTTGTGTTTTTTGCTCCTTATGAATGCCGTCAGTAGTCATAGGTTTATTAAAATTAGTGGGCACCGTTGGTTCAGAGTCCATTGGGGTAATTTTGACAGAGGGTATTTCATTAGAATCTCCAACGGTAGGAACGGTTACTGTTAATGAATATAAGGGTTTATAAGAAGAGTTTTCCGCATCGTCTGATGAGATTGTAAGGTTAATCAAAACATGTTTGGCGTTAAATGTTATATCTGGAGATTTTGAATCTTTAGTACTATAGATAGTAGAAGGTACATCGGTTAAAATCTTTGCCTCTGTCGTTTCCGCCAAATTATTTACAATGTAATTAGTATTAGTAACAATCGGTGACAATTGCGATACTGGCACAACATGTTCCGTGTCAAGGACAGGTTTATGTGTAGTAAAATGATTAAAACTTTCAGCTGTAATTACTTTATTTGTTAGAGGCGCATCTGTGGCATTAGCAGGCAGTTTGGTAGTCAATTTTGGCGGGATTGTAGTTTCGACATTGCGCTCCGTGCTCTCTTTATTGTAGAGATACTTTTCTGGACTATTTTCCAATTCAATTGACTCATTTGAGTAAATATGTAGTTCTTCGTTAACTTCGTTTAACCTTGTTAGTAATTTTAAATACTGAAGCTTTTGTACACCATACGAATAGATGGAGGGAAATGCATCGCCTTGCATATCTTCAGGATTATATGCGATTTCGCTTTTGTCAAAATCACGGTTTATTTTAGTTGTTAAAATTTCAGGTGGTAGATCCACATGTGTTTCTATGTTCGCATTGTTTACGGTATTTGTTATTGATTTACTTGTAAGAACGTCTTGAATCATTTCGTTGGCATCAGTTGTAATCTCATTGTTATTGGACGGTACAGCAAGCGTGGTTGTATTGGTTAGATTACCAGTGTTAGCTGTTACATTACCCACATTGCTGGATATAGAAGCCTTATCATATTCTTCTCCTGGGTCAGTATAAGCTTCCTTCGAAGTTGAGGTCGATGACACACCATGCACTAAGCTAACAGTGGTCAAAGAAGGTGTAGTGATTAACTCATGCATATCTACAGTAGCGGAAGAATTCACAGAAGAAACAGAAGGTATTACAGAGGAAGCATGCTCATCTACACTTCTACGATGGCGCGAGTGACTTTCCCCATTACCTGAGCCAGAGGATGTCGAGCTCTGATGCGGTCTGCTTATTAAAGATTTATTACTTGATTCCATTGTTGTAGGTTTTGATGCGGCAAACTTGTCTGAGGATTCGCCAACGATTACTGTACATGGCTTGTTCTGATATGACCAGTTATCAGTAAAATAAGACGCTGTAAAGAAATAAATGTAGTTACAAATATTGAAATGTCAAATAAAGTTAAAATAAAACTAGCAATTTTGTCTTGGTTACATAATCTAACCTTCTTAGACTATAAGTGGATATCTAAGCAACAAGTAATTGAAGTTAAATTAATAATGAAATACCTGACATGTAAGAGGCGATGGCTAAAAGTAGAACAAACAGCATTATGAACACTATTGCAGTACACTTCCAAGAGCACCTAGACGAGAAGCCCTTTCTGAAGTGGAAGCGTGAGGCGGTTGGAGGAAAATGTGTTGCACGAAGGTTGTTTCTAACTGGGAGGACAGGCACCGGAGCCCCAAATGCTGGGTGGCGGTCATTTCGATCCATCCTTTCTAATGTACTTTTCTCCTGTTTTCCGGGACTACTACACGACGAATTTGACTTGTAGTCCATAGACGGATTCTTTTGAATGTCTCCTGAAAATAAATCGAGATGAGCATTTTAAAATCAAAACTAATAAAATTTACAATACAATTAATTGAAAAAAATATGTTTTCAATTATAATAGTATTCTGTATTTTCGTATACAACTGTCTCATTTTTTAATTGTTGGTATGGTTAAATTTTTTGTGTTCAGATTTTTACCATATGTGCGCTTAAAATATTGAGCCAATTAGCAGGGTTTTAAACGATTTTCCAATTTTGCATTAAGAGTTTTATTCAAAGGAAAATTTTTAATTACCCGAAGGCACATAAAAATTTCCAGAAGGTGTCCGTACGAGGCACGACGGTTCAAAGTCGGACAGATCGGCGGGGTTGCCAGTGATGCGGCCGTTCAGGCGGGACATGGTCGGATTCCGCGGAGGCACATCGGGCGGAGGCCGGGAGCCTTCGAGCAGACAACCTGAAGACAAGAAGTAAAGCATGACTACTGTCACTCAGAACATTCATGGTTTCTTAAAAATTACTCAACAACCAAACATGAAATTTAATGAAATCTTGAGAAATATTGCAATTGGTATATTTTAATTCACTATTCTAGACCTTA
>DWEI01001033.1:0-18127 GCA_018245875.1 Mysoria ambigua | reverse complement strand
CCGAAGAGGTAGGCAGAGGAATGCAGAACACTCCCACGTTTCACCGGTTACGTTATGTTTTGAATAAAAGCTTGAATTATAAGAAACGATTTATAAAAACGACGATGACAGATTCAAGTCTCAGGAAGCGTACGCGTGGCGAGTGATGTATGTGGAAGTCCAATAAGAGACCTAACGTGATGTTATAATATTACAAAAGATGATGTCTCGGTTGTGATCGCGACCGCCGATCGACACGTCTACAATTCAAGCACGTCTGGGCTTCAATTGCAGGTTGCGGCATTATTAAATTTTTCATACGTAGTTTTTTAGTAATCGCCCGAAGTCTAGACATGTTCCCGATATATGGAAAGAAACTCATCATACTCTCCGTAGTAGGGCGTAAAGGTTGGTGAAATAAGATAAATACTGCAGAGTCGCATTGTAAACTCTACTTTTTAATATAGTTGCCTCAACAGCAAATAGTGGTCGCGCGTGTCCTTGACGCAGCCATGTTCTTGACAGTTTATTAAATGAAGTTATTAACATCGCTTTTTAAATAGACGTCAGAAGGAGATTAACGTTTAGTAAATGAATATTATTTTTCAATTTTTCGTTGTACTGTTGGTGTTTCAGTCTTTGGATCTCATGCGGAATAAGGCGACGAAGTATCGATTGATAACATAACGTAGCTTTATATACGTTACATGTAACAGCGGATGAACCTATTGTTATATACTGGACACTGTGGACAAGTATCTAGACTCTGCGCTACTTCTAGAAATTTCAAGTATAAAACGGATTAATACTTCATGCGTCCAGTGGATTGAACCAAGGTTCTCTTGCTCAGCGGTCGCGACCACACCCACTAGACCGATGGAGCAGTCAATACTTTTAACACTCAAGGTTTGCTAATGGTACTAATAACAGCCAGTATTTCGACATATGTAGTTACGTATGCAGACTTCACTGTATCGTATGTCAAAACATTCCATTCTGGTAAACTTACGTAAAGCCTTAGAAATCTGATATCGAATACCGTTACAATTGAATCATTTGAAATGCTTTACCATTTACGGTTCATGTTACAAGAAACGTGTGCTATACATAAATACATATATAGATTATGTTGTTTACCATTATAATTACTACTTTGTCTTTAGGGTAGGATAAAAATAATTGCATTATGTTTTATTTTATTATAGAATCCAATCGTGTCGATGTCTATCAATGTATATTATATCGCGCTCATATATCTTGCTATTTTATACAAAAAGTACAAAAGTGCGCTAGAGCGCTGTAAATCGTAACAGGCAATGAACGTTTATCGCTCGATCAATTAATAAAGCGGCCGAGTTGGTCTCACCGGGCGCCGTGGACGAGCGGTCGACAGATCGGCACGCCGAAATTAATGGGCCCCGTTGCGCGGCGGACACTCCCAGTCATATTTATTTGCATTGAACCGAGAACTGTGGGTGAGATGGGCGGGCGGCGCGCACCCAGATACCGGGGTCACGTTCCCGAGATAAGACGCGCGATAAGGGCTACGTCTTCACTACTCTATTGTTTTCGTGTCCGATCTCGAGACGTGTCGTGGGGATTCTTTACGCCGCCTGCGGCTGGTTGAACGAATGATACTGTTGTGATTCGTTTAAATTTGAGCGAACGCCTCGGGAGAATCATTGCACGAGCTGTTTTGGGACCGATGCAATTCTTGTTCAAACCGATGTAGTAAATAAAAAATTAACAAATACAATTAATTCGCACGTCTTATATGAAATATTTATATATGACTCGTATTTTATTGCATCAAATAAGATAACATATGAATATGAAATTTTGATTAAACGCAAATGAATGACTTATTGCCTTGTATAGTTCGTCCAGACGTATATTGAAAGCATGCGACGCTATCTGAACAAACTTTTACCGTTGTGTGTTCAACCATAAACTTAAGGCCGTCACAGATGGAGCTCATATATTAAAATAAATAAAATAAAATATTTATTTATCGATTAAAAAGTTACATTCAGACAGCAATGATATGATAGCAAACTACCACAGATTACTCTAAATTTATTTGTCATTTATTACTTGCACAGTAACATGTCTTGTTATACAAATATATATGTATCTAGCTATATTTCTTCTTATATTTTGACGAAGTAAAAAAGATATGCAACTATGCAGTCCAGCGACGTTCCAGCGTCACTACAGTGAATATGTTGAAATATATCGTAATATGCCTTGCTATAATATAATTCGCTGCCTCGTTAGTCGTGCCGGTTGCAAGTGCGACTGCCGATCGGGAGATCCCGGTCTTTTCTAATTTAGTTTTTCTAGTAGTTATTCGGAGTCTGGATATGCACCAGGTGTATCGCAATATACTCACCGCCTGTCCCATAGAGGTAAACGTAAATCGGTAAGACGCAGGCACATACTGCACCCCTCTGCCTACCCCTTTGGGGAACACAGATATGACGCTACGATTTTTTTCTACAATATATATGTATTAGAACTCCGTCTGTGACAACCTTACAAGCGATAGTTTACAGATTACACGGTCACAAGTAATACATCGATTCCTAATTGAAAATTACTTTGAATAAGCGCTTACATATATTACGATAACATTCTACGGACATTGCATTTATTAAGTTGACATTTTACTTACTTTATAACATTTGAGTTAATGTTTTCTTAACAGTTAACTGAAGAACCACCTTCTGTACTTAATGGACTTGAGGCGGAACTATGTAGCTCGTTTATAATATGACATGAAGAATCTTTGTGGATATACCCATGATACTTATATTATTTGCAATGTCGCAAGAAACATGCCGTGACGATATAACGTCGTAATGCTTTGAGGAAAACGACGGTGCATTTTCATATTTACATCGAGTACCTCGTTGGTTGTCTTGGTTGCGTTCCTTGCTGCTGTTCTAGAGGTCCTGGCTTCAAATCCCCGGTAGAGCACTAGTGGATTGTTCTAATTAAGATTTTCTAGTAGTGGTTTTCTTGTAGTCTAGATTTTCCCCGGTATTGTGTATAGCAATAGGCTCACCACCAATTCCAAAGTAGGACGTAAACGTAACTGTTAAAACGTGGGAGTGCTACATTCCTCTGCCTATTTCTTCAGTAATTACAGGCGTGATGTTATGTACTTGCTCCAATAAAATGTTACGTGTTTCAAGAAACCCACATCCAACTGAAATGTGCCAGACGCAACGATGCTTATGAGAAAAGCACACAATTCTAATGCATTTGAAACAAACGATAAACATTTACAGATTATGTTGAAAGTCAATTGTTGTTTAATTTTTAATTAGAAATTATTTATCTGCTCTGCTTATATAAGCGTTGTATATGTACATGTAATTGTTGAAAAAAAATATATTTCGAAATACAACGATGCATTTCCGATACACTCGTTGTGAGACGCACGCAGGACCATTTCGAACGCGAGCGCGCGCCGACAGCTGTCCGCGCCGTGTTCCGGCGTAGACGGAGGGCTATTGTTATTGCCGCGTTGAAGTTCTTTATCCGCAAGCACCCTTCGAACGATGAAGACATTAAATGGCTGGTTAGTATTCATTATTCCTTGTTCGTCCGACACTTCATATACGAGAACTCGTTTGAAGAATACTGCTTCGCTGATCGGGAGGACTTGCTTCGATTGCTGGATACGGCACGGTAATGTAACTGGTGAAACGAGATTGTACAACACTAATCTGACTATCTGTTCGTTGATTACAGCCGTGAATAATAGCAATACACAATTGCCATTTATATGTCATTGTTTAAATGTAGGTAATAAGTATCTATAAATAAGAGACATTTATTTAAGATAATAATAGTATCTTAAAATTAAACAGTATAATAGTGAAATATTAAAAAAAAAACTTATATATCTCACTTACAAATATTTCAAGAAGAATTTAATAGCTTTACAGACGATGTTCATAACTAAATTTAATACAGTATTTATATAAACCGGAAATAAAAAATATTAGTATTTCTATTATTTCTACTCAGACCTTAATAAAAAAGAACCAATAGGAATATAAACTAAAAATGATGAAATAAAACGGGCTCATGATAAGTTAGCTCATAATATAAACAGTTTTTTTATTTCAATTGACAACATTATCAATGAACAAATAAAACTTATTCTTGTCATGCCGCGATAATCTTTTATTAATATTTCGAGTCATGCTTTGAACCAGCCGGTAATGAAAACCAGATTTAAACCGGACCAAAGGTTGCTTGACTTTACGAACAATTAACAAATTTTTATATTTACGGGCTGTTGGCTCAGTGGTTCGTGAACGATGTAAACTGCGGCGCCACACGTTCGATTCCCATCTGGTACTGGGTATACACTTTGTATTATGAACACATGTACTATGTTATTCTATGTATAATTTATCATCTGCTCAATCAGTACATCACAGACTGCCAAATTGTCCCTGTGGGCAAGTGTCCCATTATAATTGCCATCATATATTCCAATATATGTAATTTATCATTCAATAAAAGAATATTTTTCTGTATTCATGAACTCGCTACACATCGTAGAGTTCCATGAGTTAGACAAATTATATAATATATCGTAACATGAACCAAAGTGTTTTGAATCGCTGTAATTGTGTCGGGAACTTGGGCGTGCACGCGGTCTCAATAATCGATCGGGGCACTCGTACGGAGAGGCGGCAGTCGTGCCCGCGGCGTCCGGTTGCGATACCTCGGGCCGCGTCGTAAATTACGACATGTTCCAGCTATATCTACATGGGATTACATCGATCAAACACTATTCGCCAATAAATTATGACGCACACGAGATGAGTAGGAAAGTTGTTCGATTATTACGATATATTATTTCATATATAACGTATTTGGTATTCGTTTCATCAACGTGTAATATCTTCGATACGTGTGACTAATAAATACTTGTAGTAATTTACGACGCGGTCCCACCTTTAGCGTCGATGTCGCAGAGGGAATGTGAAGATTTATTACGTTTATGTGCCTATTTATATGTATTGTTATTATTTTATAACATGTTCGTGAACAATGTTATGGTGTAAATATAATTATGTTGGTACGTCAGAATTAATCGAATAAGATTGCCAGATTTTTTTTTTACTTCACTCTTTCATATAATGAGTCAGGATAATATGTAATCTTACATTGCCAGTCCAGTGGTATAATAGTAGATCGTAGAAAAACGTGAACAATTTTGAGTCAACCTCATTCCAAACTTAACACTGCCATACAGTGTGAAGTAAGGGCTGTTTCTAATACGTAGTCCGTGGTAATTGACCGAATAAATAAATTTGACCAGTATCCTTCAGTGCGCGCGCGTTAACTCGGTCGCTTATTAGATAATTCCGAACGAAGGTGGACATACTAGGGCTCTACCACTGTCTTTTCTTGCCTTTTTAATTATATAATATGTTTTGCACATTTAAGTATTTAAACAAATTTTTATCAATCTTTAACAACGCAACGCAGTAAAGAACAAGGACATATTAGTATCGTTATTAAATTGTCAATACATATTTAACGATATTTAATAGGTTATAATAAAATTTTATTTTTCTACAGGTCATAACACTGTTTTATTTTTTCGTTCTTTAAGGAGATTTATATCTTATATCTAGAGATGTTATATCTTGTGTAATAAAATATCGTATTGACTTTAAGTTCAAACAACATAAAGCTTGCTCTTTGACTCGTTATAACAGAGTACGTATATCTAGTAATTTCCTTACAAGAATGCCTTTCTTATGATTAATTGTGGAATTATGCTTTATTTTCACAGCGCTTGAAATACTAGCGATTCGAGCGAAAACGAGCTCTGTCGGTGAGATGTAAGATATAAATTTGAGATGGTTCTTTAAAAGGCCGTGGGTAGTCACATCGGCGCTGGAATACACAAAATGTATTCCGACCATAGAAATTTAAATGCGCAAACATTTTATTTCAATAAATCAATATCTTCAGCATTGTTAGCGCTTCACCGCTTCGCAGCGCGTTGTTGCTGGTAGGGCAAACCTGTTGAAGACTTGCTTTTCGTAAATTCATTCCCACATTACCAAACAATGTGGCATGCGTATTCGTTATTTAAATATACTCACTTCAATTCATTTAAAATAAAACATAAATAATAAACCAACTTATTGTCTTTATTTGGACATTTATCAATAGGCCTTCATAATATGTATATAATACTATTCTAATTTAAGATACACTGCGTTATGACCTTTAAAAGGGTCACTTATTTTTTTATTTCAAATTCATTTATAATAACATAACAGTCTAGGCCATATTTATTAATTTAAGTCATTTATTATTTCACCTACTTATTACATTATTATTACTATCACGTATGTAAATGTTCCCAGTCTCAGAAAATTATTTCCTAGTTTCCCAGCATAATAAGAGCAACGTTTTGATATACGTTTAAATTTATCGAGTAGATGCTTAAAACTATTCGTAATAAGCTGGCAAAGAAGGCAACTTATTTCTCTATCAAGTTCTGCCTACGCGCTGTTACCAACTTCAACTATATCGATAGAACGAAGGAGCGAATTAACAGCCATCCATACCTTTTTCTATATACACCTTCGATTGGCGCAAATAATAAATAACGTGGGAATTTATATCACGGCTCCCAATTAATGTCAGTATCCGTCGTATGGGGTACCATAAAATGCACATGTCATTGCATTCTTCGGCCGTAAATGGAAAAGGCTCGGATTCCACGTTTTTCTCTCGCTACGCCTTGCGAGGAACGAGACGGGTTATTGGCAACAAAAAAGATACATTCGCTTCATATTTGGTTATAAATAACAACGAGTTATAGTTCTGTGATAATGAATAGTGGTTACACTTGGTTTGGTTGCCTCGTTGGTGGAGTTCCAAGTGCTGCTGATGTACGAGATGTTCTGGGTACGGTTCGCGGCTGTGGGTACTGTTGAGATTTTGGAATTTAGAATTTGTAATTGAAATTTGTAATAGTGGCTCGATGTTCGGATTTGTGTCCGGTGCATGGCAACAAGCTCACCACCTACTCTATGATGGGAAGTAGGAAGTACTGTTAAAACATGGGAGTGTATCACACTGCTCTGCCTATTCTTCGGTGATTAAAGGCGTGATGTACGATATGTAGTTTTTTGGAGCTCCAGAAGTAATATCATGGCTGAACTATTAGTATTATGTCGAATGAAGGCATAGAATGAAAAACTATAAAAAACATTATAAAAACATTATATGTCTTATTATAGTTAACTTATCAAGTCCACCTTATACAAAGTCTTTGCTACTTATTCTTCTGTGATATTCTTATTCTTTTGTGTTATTTGTTAAGTACTTTTTTATTAGGTACACATATTCGAAAATTCATATCATGGGCAAAATCTCATCAGAAGCAATATTTCATAAGTATAATATCTTCGCTACATATTTTCATTTTCGCGATAATTTTTTTAAAAGAGATTATTATTAAACAGTTGCAGAAAATGTCTATTGCTAACATAACCTATTTATTATGCCTATTTTAATTAATATATCTATCTTAATATGTTATTGTTAAATGACCTACCACGAAGCTTATGAGGTGGCAAAAGGAACTAAACGACATATATTTTAATGTTTACAGATCTTACCTGTAATAGAAACTCATCAATTCGTATTATATATGTATTAAATCATAGAGTCACTCGCTCCCAAAGGAATCACCCACTATCAATTTAACTGTAGCGCGTTGGCGGGAAAACGCTGACGTACTCTCTGTATCCGGCAGCTGGGAAACAATTAGAATTCGTAAAGAAAAAAAACTTGAAACGCGCCAAATATATACTGTACAATACATGAGCCATATGGACAACGGTAATAGGTACTGTTAATGTGAATGCTGGAGTGATTTAGGTTTGTTATCAACCTAAAACTTTTGAGGAGTATCATGTCTCGTGAGTCTTAAGAATTTGCCTCGGACGTCATTGGTAGACCAAATTACACTGTAGTTCATTGAATTATATATACATACATAACGTGACATCACTTCTACAATCCCCGAAGAGATAGGCAGAGGATTGCATAACACTCCCACGTTTCACCAGATACGTTTACGTCCCACTATGGAATAGGTGTCATGCATCGGGCAAATATCCGACTCCGAATCACTACTAGAAAATCAAAACTGTAAAATTTTCTAGGGTTCGACCCGAGAATCGAACCCGGGTCCTCCCGATCGGCAGTCGCACTTGCAACCAACACGACCAACGAGGCAGTCATATATACATATATGAATATTGATACATCCATAATCACACTCAAAATATTCGACAAGGTGACCAGATATTTTCTTTCATATAAGTCAGATATAAGTCATCAGTATATTAATAGTCTGGGCTAACACCATCATTATTTCATTTCAACAATTGTCACTGCCAAGTTAATAAACGACACAACTTTCATTTTCTGTGTAAATTATAATACGGTACGTTGCTGCTAAGTTGAACGATTCTTTAAAAAAATCAGAAATCGGTATGGGGCCATCATTGTATACATCGGCATCGGGCGGCGTACGGAGCGGGTGCTTTCCGCGATGTTGTACCGCGCGAAAATAGCCGATATCGACGTTCGCGATAAGTGCTAGACGACAGCCGGGTAAACACAGCGGGCGGCTCAAGGGCGCACGCGTGTGCCCGCGTCGGCCGACCCACGCCACTGGTGCCACTGCACACGCATCTCCTCGCCGGGTCGCTTGACGGGTAGGCAGAGAGAACCGCGAGGCGAACATCTCTATCATTACGGACCTGCCGCGCCTAATCCACATTCACAGCTATTATAATACATGCACGCCGATATCGGAGATACTGACACAACTACTTGTTATATGACATCACAAAACCGAAAAAACTACTCGCACGATTCATCAGTCCCACGCCGCACCCATGAAGAACGAGGAACGAGGCAGAATCACCAGTTTTTATGACAAGCAAGAAGTAAAGGGGTTGTTTTTAAAATCATATTCTTCTTTGTCGATACACTTTTGACACTGTGGTCGTGAACCTCAATCAGTGTCAAGATATGTGGCCATTTTTATCATTCGCCGCCGCTCTTCCTGAAGCATCGTGACCGGGCGGAATGATTGTGTAAAAATCATATACGACCACTCGAGAACATACATTACCTCTCGTACGGATATATTGGTGGCTATTGTATAATGACAGGCCGTTTCCGGCGCGGATTAATGTTGTAGGAAAATTTCTTTCGCGAAAATGTACAGCGATTTCCCCTCCGACGAGTTACTTCAGTTGAATGTTTACTATATTGAAAAACTAGCGCTAACACAAAATTTAAGTCAATTATATTAGCCAACAAACAGCTCTATGATTTTCTAGTGTATCTAGATGTATTTGAAGTCAACGTAGTATTCGTTGTGAAGAGTGCAGTAACATTTAAATGGAATACGGTCTTATATATTATTTATTGTATTCAAGCCTTCGAAGCGAAGTTCAGCAGCGACAGACAGTTTTCTTTCTGTATCCGCGAATCACACATCCAAGACTTCTTCGAGGCCTAAAAATAAGGTCAAAACTCATCAAGCTGGTATAATAGAGTTACAAAATATGATTTTAAACCTTCTTCAAAACGATCTGTATCAAACGACACGATGAAAAGTTAATAATGACTGGTTCTTGCCACTCGAGCCTATCTGTTTCTGTTAACGTGTATTAAAATATTTTATTCCCCTATCTGCAGTGTTGCCAGGGTGGATTAACGATTTTATTTGTTTTTTTCAAAAACCATAAACAAGAAGCGATGCGTCAAGCGATTTTCTGCGATGATTCGTGATCGATTGCGCCCGGTGATTGATCGATGATGGTACATAGACACGCGGTGTGTATTTTGGTTCGTGAACCAGAATAGAGCAATAGCTTACGCATACTCGTGTTTAATTTGAAAAAAAACTAATTTAAGACATTCCTATTTTCTCCGATGAATGAAATCTTTCGTATGATTCATTCAACACCTACTTGTATAAAATAGTCAATATCACCATCATTACCCTATTCCAAATCATTGCTGGATACGCCTCTCTTGAGGGACTATGCTCATAATCCCCACGCTGGGCATACGAGCTGGGGATCGACAAACACAGCCTCTCTTCTTCTACGCTGCTGTAATTTCGAGTAATTTCTGTCAATTCATAATATAATTAATCCGCCGTAACAGAAAAAAAAAACATACCTACAGGGAAACAATACCACAGACTTAATATTCCGTAAATGAAAATTTCGTGAAAATAAGTAGAAAGAAAAACAGAAAAATGTTAAATTAAATTTCGTTTTCCAACATTCTGGCGGTCATTATATTAAAATCCCAATGTCTTTAATCCTAAACCGTTCCCAGAATTTTCACATAATTTATTCATCAAACAAATAATAATAAGCTGTCACGTGATATATTATCTCGAGAATTAAATTTAGTTGAAGACTTTTTTGCCATCTCAAGTAGAATTCACTTGACATTAGGACAAATGTCACGTTCTATAGATCAGTCTTGTGAAGTTAAAATCCACTGAGCCACTCGTCGTTGTTTCATTAGGACGCATTGCGCATCAGATTTAAAAGGTTTATAGTGATCTTATATAACGCTTAATCGATAATATACATATTATATAATGCACGATTTATATAGGCTTTCAGACTTATATATTGCAAATTACACTTACCTAACGAATGTATTATATAACTGCCTCTTAATATACATAATTTAGGTCTGTAAGGAGAGTACTGTATGGACGCTACTCTGTTCAACCCGTAAAGCAACCGGCGTGATGATATAATATGCAAAAGTTACAATTCGCACTGGACAGCACCACGAACACACGGAGTGTTATCGTAAAGCAGTTATTATTAAAACAATTTGTATCGCGAGTTGGAGGGAGTGGCTGTCTGCTGCACGTGTACGCTGGAGGGGACAGTATCATTACTCAGGTACAACGCCGAGGCTGCGATCAATATTGTATGGGATTGATACTAACCAGTACTTACTGGATTTGTGTACGCTAATAATCTTAGTCCTGAAGTTGTACTACCGATTAATAGTTATCAAAAGCTTTGTATTTCTGCAAACCTTGTCTACATTCCATATTAATTGTATTCCAGTAAATATATACAAGGATACTGACTGCCGATCGAGAGGTCCTGGGTTAAATTCCCTTGTTGGGCACTATTGATTTATCTTAGATGTTCTAATAGTTCTAGTTGCTTGAAGTCTAGATATTTGCCCGGTGTATGATACCACCCTCACCACCTATTCCATGGTGGGCGGTTAACGTAAGTGCTGTAACGTGGGATTGTACTCCGCTCTTATATGAGGATTATATGCGTGATGTTACTTTTTTATGTTCAAAATAAATTGCAGAAGTGTTTGGGTGACGGCTGCCAATTAGCCATGTGCCATTATTACATAGTTTCTTAAAGCGAAAAAGTTATTCTTATAAATAAAAATCACTATAGTAATGGACCGTTATTCGTCTAAATAAATTAAAATAAGTTTTTATATCTTGAAATCGTGAGTAACTCCAGACAACAAAAAGCCTCGTGGGTTCCTCGAGAGAAATCATAGTTTTTTATGATTGTTAATATATCTACTTAACTTTATAAAACTGTTGATAAATCTTGCCTACCTGAAACCGATTGCTTCCAATGCATTCTGTGGACTATTAAACTGTTGCCACTTTAAACGATTTCCAATGGCGGTTTAATTGCAATAAGTGCATTCTCGAGAGATACATGCCTACAATCGACGCTAGCCAACCGTTGCACAACTGCGTATCCAACATCAAAGCTGATCGCAAGTCTAATTAAAGCCGCAACGATTGCATGTGGAATGCGCTTATGTTTATGTATTGTGTGGAATCACCTAATATATTGTTATTAGTCATTGTTAGTCATCAATCAGCACGTGAGAAATCAAGCTCCTTTCTCAAGATGCTATTTGACTGGCTCGTTGGTTTTGGTTTCTTTCTCACCGAGCACTAATATTTGTGTGATGAGCGTATTTATTAGTTTCTTGTCTTGATGCAAAAGAAATGTCGGTATAAGGTAAATATGTATTATGTGGTGTTCGATTTCACACATTTATTTATTTTTTGTATTGTCAAATATTGCAATGTATATCAATTAATTGTAATTTAAATCTTTCTGTAATTGAAAAATAACTCATTAGTGTAAATGAAGTGATCGGTACTGATTGACCGGATAAATAAATAAATATGTGATTGACCAACAATCCTCTGGTCACCATAACTGCTCTACCTGCTCTAGGATCAGACGCCCGTCCGTGAACACGTCCCTGGATTTATTTCCCGATGTTTCCTATCATCAGTACAGGAGTCCAAGCAAAAATTCATTCACAGCTATGCCCACGTAACGACTGATACATATGACCTAAATGTGTCATTTCTTATTAAATGTGGTGTTGTAGAACGAAGTAAAACTAAACGTTCGGAAACTACAGTGCAATTTGAAATTTAGATGCAAGTTTTGCTACATATTTTCACATGTTTCCAAGCCTGTGAAGGCAAGTTGTAAAAAAGGAGGTCATGTATGAATTCTATTTTATTTTCTTGCATGAGCCTTTACGTACTGACCTATTATCAGTAATTAATATTATGATTATTTTCGCTACGCCCGGTCCAGTGCGCGTTATGCAGAGTGCACCAGAATTAATCGATTGTAAAAAATACGATTAAACTACTTGGTCCGTCTTGATGAAAATATCAAGAACTTGACGAAAGTTTGTCTTTGGTTCCTTTGAGGAATTAAAAAATGTGAACGAGGGATGGTTCTGCCACTGCAAGTACTTGAGTTGGTTTATGTGGCAACCATAATCAAGCAGATATATGGCATGTGATATTAAAGTTCTCCCAAAACATTTTCAATCATCGTTAACCTGTAAAACTTTGTTTGTTGTTATCTATAGCGGACAGGTTTGATAAATCGTATACTCGCGGCGGCGTCTCCTCAAACACCATTGGGGACGATTTGAGTGGTATCTGTGTATTATGTGCGTGTATTAGGCCCAGTATAGCGATAGCCTCACGCTCTATTCTATGGGAAGATTAACATAATTGACAATCAGTAGAAAAACTATATTACTCTGCTGACAGTTTCCAGGAAATACTGAAATAGCGTGGTGCTATGTCGTATGCTATGTTCTTTTATAAAAACAGAGTATCAAGATGCACGTAGATATTTTAAGTTATATGAAGTATATTCCATGTGTAAATCATTTTAAATGTTTCATAACATAATCGTAATTGATCCGCGAGTAACACTCAGCGGAGTTTATTGGTACATAAACTCGTATTAACCATTCGGTGAGCCGCAATATACAATTGTATGTCGAATTGCATTACTATGAATTTGTAACATATCAAAATAAAACATATGTAAAATCGCGATGGTGCAGATCAAACGCCGCTTCGACCTTCGCGGAAGATTTGTTAAAAACAAACACTTGTGTACCAAATCGGGGGTTCACGGGTGGTTGGTGTGATAAAAACGCGCACGTTTTGACACCGATCTGGTGTTTATTATTAGGGACAAATGTGACCCGGCGGCTGTAACCCTACACCGCGCCGTATGTCGACCGACACCACTCGCCCTGTTTGATCTGCTGAGAGCTTTTTAAACTTTTTATGTCATAGTTTAGTGCGCTTTTGGCGCCTTTATTGCTGAGTAAACATCTCAGGATTATCGCCGTCGGCGCACGCTCTCTCCTCTCGTACGGCTCTTTCGTTTCCACGCTGTGCTGAGCGTTCCCGGCTATTTCTGTTGCCCTAACAACCACCACGAACACTTCTTCAAATTTACAATATAGAAAAACCACCAATAATATAATGCAAACAGAACGTACGCCGAACGTATTAATAGAAGCTTTTTAAATGTAATCAACTATGTCGAAAGATATATTGTGATAAGGTAAATAAAAAAATAAATTAAGGGTTTCCTTTTTTTCCGTGTATATTTTATGCCTTTAATGTGTATATATTGATATGTTGTTGATGTTACAGAACGACTTTTGTTTTGTTAAATAGCAGAGCTCGAGCGGCGGCGCGGCTGATGGTCAGACACTTTAGGATAATAGACAGACGAATGTTGTGAGAATTGGCAATTTTCATGCAACACGTAGCCGTACCGCTGTTTTATTAACAACAAAAAAAATATATTTAAAACAATTAAACTGAATCATATACCTATATATATTTAAAACGATAGGATATTTTGTTAAACATGTCGAAGCTTACAATCGGTGCACACTTATGGAATAATCCATGTGCATCGTTCTAATTAAAAGCAAGGTTAAGATCTAAAAACCCAATTCATTGTTTGTTGTCCGTGTCAATAATTGATGGTAACTTGCTCTATCTTGCTTACGGCAGCTCGACGTTAAGCGGTCGGATTTTTAAATAAACATTTTTAATGATCGCGCCGCCAGGTGTACGCATGCGGCGCGCCCGCGTCCCCCTCGCCCTCTGCCTGCCTACTTCTTTTGTTCCTATTCATAGAATTCCCTTACACGACCTGGAACAATAATCAATTTGTTATTCTCAGGAAGCGTTCGACGTATCTCCACATCTAATTGAAACTGTAATCGTAACTCATCACGGCGATGGTTAAAGCTCATCCGATAATTTATTGCTCGTTCATATATTTGGTGAAACATGTGTATCTCTTTACGTTAGATATCGAGAATAACGAAATAATGAATATTTTAATACCCACGTCTTACTGTGCTGTGTTGTTGGTCGCAAGCGCAAGCAAACCCTGATTCAAATCCTGGGTCGAGCACTACTGGATTTTTATAACTTAGATTTTCTAGTAGGTGCTCGCGGTTTGGAACCGGCGCGTAAACGTAACTGGTGAAACGTGGAAGTGGACCACACGTCTGTGCCATGCCTACCTCTTCGGGAATTACTGGCATGACTTTATGTCGTTTTTTTCACGTCTAACTGTCATTATTTTTTTCATGAGACACAAATGGGAATCGAAATATGAAATTGCGATCGTGTATTAAACAGCGCAGCTTTTAATACGCACAGGGGACCATCTCAGCTAATAGAGATCCCTATTTCATTAGCGTGATGATATGTGCTTAGGCGCTATTGTAGAGATTATAACAAAACCGCTTGCGAACATAAAAGAGACCTACATTGTAAACGTGTTAATTACCATCTGTGAGTTTTATATTATATGTTCACGCTAGTCCTGTTAAAAGTAAGCAGAAAACCCCACGTGTCAAATATCACTATATCACGGTCCTAAAATCAAACACTTTATATACTAAATAACTACGTACTTAACGTTAACTAGTAATTGTTATCGCGTCAAAACTATCAGTTATTCTACTTGGCGTGACCATTGGTTCAAGTTTTGGTATTCAGTATTATATTCAGTTTCGGTATTATACTCAGTGACTACAGAATATCTCGACATCAACAATAAAGATTTTATATTTAAATACAAGGTAATCCCCAACGACGGAATACCGTGAATTTTATTGTATTCTTTAATGCGCTGTTAAAGAACTTGAAATTTTCTCACGATTCCGGAAACAGGCATTCAGTCTAAGCTCTATTTATTGATCTAATTAATATTTAATAGTTACTTATCCCATCTACTTTATATTTAGAAGATACACGCATATGTATATTTGTGAAATAATATACCGCTAATAATAGGCAAAGAAGTACCTTTTGTATAAGTAAAAATATATTTATAAACTAATTACGTAGGACATAAATCGAGTTGATTGAAACAAATTATGAAAACTATGTTTGTTTTAAACATTTCAGTTTACAAAAATATTAAAGCTGCATCTAAATGACCATATTCATATGTGTTTTGTACGTTTAACATAATATTATGATGTATTTCAAACGTACAAATAAAAAACCGTTCGAAACGTAGAACATGTGAAAAACAAAGAATTTTGTTCAAAAACAATACCTACACTTTATTATTTGTTTACGCGTGGGTTTTGAAATAAAACACTCGTCTCAATTTACACTACATTTTATAAAATAAATTAAACATTTAGCCGACGCTGGACGGTGTAAATAATACGTTCGAATGGAAACTGCGCGTACATCTCGTTACATCTGGGATTATAAGATATATTACGCTATATATGTTGTAACATATCGTAATATAGCACGCTATATTACGATATGTTACAACATATTTTATATATTAACTCGGGTTAAACACGTAGCCATAATATATATTTCTTTTACGTCTTTAAAATATCTAGACCGATATAGCAAAACATCTGTATATAGCAAGTAGTTATTACGCATATAAAGACCGCAAACATACCTTACAGTAATGGAACCGCCTGTGATAAATTGCTGTAATATTATTTTATAGTACGGTACATTTATATGTACATTTTTGCTCCGTGCGCGATAACCTTAAGGTGGTGTTAGACGATATAAATATAGGTAAGTACTGCTAGAATACAATAGAGATAAAATACAGATGGAAAGGAAGCGCGCATATAAGTGAAATAGTTGGATTAATAGAGGGAGAAACAACATGCATTTGGTATAGGTACGTGGTGATACGCAAAGTTATTGGCAGACTCAATAATTTACAGAAAAAAAACGAATTCCAAATTCATTATCTTTCTCTCTCTATTGACGACTTCTTGCTCGGTTCGCCTTCTCTACGATTATAATGCCTCCATATAGAAAACGCGTTATAGCGCCCACCATACTGGCCATTAGATCGTGTTGCCATAAATATTTTACTCTTTCCAACATTATTGTTACGAAACGACATTTTTACGTTAAAGCTTGCATCTGTATTCTTGTATTTATTGCGTTTATAAATTGAGAATGTAACCTTTTATTATAATATGGTCACAGTAGTTCATCACAGGGTAGGTGAAGACCAATACATGATCAAAAATAATAAAATATATTAGCGTGTAATGTAATAACAAATCAGCGATCGTCTAATTCCGTCTTCAGGGTGACTTCACCCGTTAATTATAGTGTAAATGCCATCTAAATTTTATATATTTTTTTATGTTCGTCATCATCAGCCTATTGCAATTCACTGCTAGACATAGGCCTTCTCTGAGCCCACATCCCTACGCTGGGCATTCGGATTGTGATTACAGGTTCCCGCACCATAGCCATCGCCTCTCACGATACTGCTCCGTAATCGCACAGAAACTTGTTATGTTAAAAAATATTTTGCATCTTACAAAATCACAACTGTGTCGTGTTAAAAAATATAAATCATTATGTTAATGTACAATTTTTTTAACATAACCAAATATGCTAATGCTTGTAGAGCGTATCAACATAAAGAGAAATAGAGACATCAGTGTGGGAATATTGCCGTCGACTGCGCATCGAGTCTCAGTTCCGCATCGATCACGTTTCACCGCGGCCACAATGAAGCGGACCGTCAACAACCGCCAGATGAATGCCCATTGATTGTGCAATTGTAATCCAAGTATACGGATATCATTACACGAACGTAAAATATCTCGCTATAAATTCATATTGTTCCGCTCGTAATGCAGCTTCGGTGCGTGTTTATGGCTTATAATCGGACCGTTATTGGAGTTGATATAGCATCGCGCCCGTATCGCCGAAGAGGTAGGCTGAGGCGTGTAGTGCAATCCCACGTCCCACTGTGGAATAGAGAGCGACTCAATTGCCACGCAGCTCATTGTATTACTGAATTGTTTATCAAAATGGTAAAGTATAAATATGTTGTTGTAGCGTACCGATGTGCAGGGTATTGTATTTCGCCGTTTACCCACTTCATAATCCACTGACACTCGTTTCGAGAATCCCTTTGATACATTTAGATTTCCCGCTACCGGACAACGGTTCTTTGTCCGGCGGGGTATTAAAAGGTTTTAATTCATCTTCCTTTTGTGGCCCATGTATTCGTTTAGTGCGCGTGACGTCTCACTGCGTCTCGACATACCAAGGCGAAGAACACAAACGAAGCGTACTGGGTTTGTAATTATTGTTATGACGTCATATGTTCCTTTCGAGGTAGGCAGCAGGCGTGGACCGCCATATATCTGAAGTACAGAC
>DWEI01001032.1:0-18130 GCA_018245875.1 Mysoria ambigua | reverse complement strand
TCTAGAAAATTATTTATATTGTTTTACCAGTCACGCGAGTTTTAAACATCAATAGATAGATGACGGAACAACGAAACCGAGAAAAATAAAGCGCCCACCGGACCCTCATTGGCGATAGTTATCACGTAATATGTTCCAACACTTTAGCAATAACGGACGATGGAAGTTCGCTAATGAAAAACGCTTCGTTCACTTTCTTGACAAATGTCGTCAAGTTTCCAAGTAGATATTGCAGTTTTGTTATTGCAGCTGTGTAACAAAAGAACGCTGTGCATTTGGCCAATTTGTCCTGAACTTATTTTATCTGGAGTCAACTTTTGAAGTGCTCAGCGGGGATATTAATCAATGCAGTGGAAGCTGAATTTTCTTATATTTTAGAAACATTGGCTTTCTACGTAGATCATTATAGAGACGAGTTAGATGGATATTAATATCTCTTGGTCATAACGGATTTTTTGTTTAAAATCAAGGAGACGAAAATTGTTATACTTAGTCAAAGAGAGGACGACTGGATTGAAAAGCAACTCAAAAATTTATCACAATTAATCGACGTACATGTGGCTTAACAATAATTATGAATACCGTCGACATCATCATTCAACTAAGTCCAAACTTACTTAAATGTGTACATGTTAACGTCTATAGCGTTTTTATAATATGTACTTTTCGTATGTATTGGTAACGAGATGTACTTCATATTATTAGGTAAATTGGTATGCAATATTCGAAATAGTACGAGTTACTCTCAGAGCACTTAGTATTATTATAGATCCAAATCAAATCAATAGGCTCACCACCATAGTGGGACGTAAACGTAACTGGTTAAACGAGAGAGTGTTCTGCATTCCTCTGCCTACTATTCGGGGGTTACAGGTGTGAAGTTACATTAGTTAATGTTAATTGTTTTCTGAGTGTTTATACTGGTTATTTTATGTGTACCGTTAAACATACGTATGGTTTCTTTGGGAAGACCCGAGTAGATTCTCGAAGAGACATACATGTGTTATATAAGTATATAATCATAAGCATAGCAATTTAATCATATTGCTAAGGGCAAATATTTTGCACCTGCCTCCATAAGGCTCGCTGAGTGATCCAATCATACCTTCGGGAACACTAACTGCACTGCAAATTATGAACAAGCTTACATTATACGATACAATCTCAATGAACATAACCACGTGTACATACATGCAAGCTTGCATACAAGCCCGTGGTTACACACTCGCGGCCTGACGCGTGTCAGCGCTGTCAGATCGATATCTGACGGTCAGCGCAATCGCAAGCAATGCGATGTGTGTGTTGTAGATTCGCCGATAGAGCGGTCACTTCGACTGTCGGCATAGTGCGAGACGTTTTGTAGTGATATTATATAGAACGTGGCATTTTTTGATTTTCGACGTATTAATGTAAACGGTTATATTGGTTGATTGATGTTAATTGTATTAAAGTGCAATTACATTCGGTTTTTGTTGCTGTTTTATTTCTGACGGATGCCATTGGATTTGTGCTTTTAAAAACTACCATGTATTGCTAGGTGTTTTCTTACTAATTATAATTCATCAAGCGTTGCTGACCAACGGAGTTTCTTAATTTAGGTGTGGTGGAACATCACTGGCCACTGAATAAATCGTTCCATTACCCACTTATGATCAAATTAACATGAACAATAAAATTTTCAAACACTTGATTAGCTGTTGCCATTTGTTAGATAAATTCATTTGCATAATTATTCAAATAAAGAACCGATTTAATAAATTTGTTTACCTAAGCCACGAGGAAATTTATTCGTCTTATTTTCACCCAGCTATGTATAAATTTTTGGGAGGCTGTGTTATCAAGAGTTGAGAACGTTATGTAATAAAATTCTTTATTTAATTTTCCTAACATTATTTGATACATAAATGCCATATGTTTGTGAAGTGTGAATGAATACACAGTAGGGACTTTTTTCGGAAGGGTGTTCGAAATTTAAAAATCCATCCATACGTAGTAAAGATTAATTCTTGCTTTTGGTATAATATACAAGCTGTTAGAATTCGATACTGTTCTTGTGGAATTTTTACATAATTTAAACATACCTACAAATAAATAAGGCTTCTTTTCTTAAGGAAAATGTTCACAATACTTGTGTGTACGTTTATTAGCCTAACGTAATCGGAAATAATTTCTACCATAGCCGTGTATGCATAACTAAATCGTCCAGCTACCGATGAGCACATGGCATAAGTGGTACGAGGAGTCGTGTTCGATCCCGAACCAACATGCCCAGCGTGGGGATTATGAAAAGAAATTGCCCAGAAGAAAGCTTAACTTCAACTGTGGCATAAGACTATCTGATGGTAACATTAATATATTAATTTCAATATAGTACAGACAAATGAACCTAGAAATGGATATAGCGTTAATCAATTAACTAACAGATAGTAATTGGGTAATGTTATATGCCGCCCTCAGGATGCTATTACGGCCGAGTGTGCCTTCTGCATGGGTTGCCATGACAAAACGGCTGGCGTCACGGGACTATCGTAGAGGGATAAACTGCACACTGTTTAATGGGAATGTGCTGCATAGTATATAGTTGCTTGTGAAACGCGTGAAAAGGGAATTGACGTTGTTCATATATTTATATTTAATGGATGTAGTTCTCGGTACCGGTCATGAACTTGCGGTGCAAAAGTTTCTTGTATTTCCGGTGCATGAGTTTATTTAAATTTTCATTTTTAATAGTAGTGTCAATCGGCATAACGGTCGTTATATATCTGCATATACCAGTTAAATACCAATACCGATTTATATGCAGGGTGTAAATAGATCTAATAGGATTTTAATTTCTGCATTATGATAGAATATTATAGGATTTTTCATTTCTTCATTATGATAGGATATGATAGGATTTTTCATTTCTTCATTTCAAACATTAGGACGTTTAAAGTTAAGCGTTTAAGGGCTATCTGTTTAGTAAATTTAGTAAAATTGAATTGGTACCACTGATCTTATCAACAAACAATTATAAACGTGTAATTATCACAAGATGCAAGATTATTTTTCACTTGCTACATACACTTCACGTCGAAATCGGATGTTTTTCATGCAGCACGCCTCGGCGTTGCGAACTTTCCCGGGGACCGGAGCCAAGCCCGGGGAACAGTGCAAGTGCACTTTGTAACGCGGGATTAGCTGCAGCGGGCTGGCCCTGACAAATTACTGGAAATTTTAGCAAGACGGATAGCTTGGAATTTTAGCCGGATGAATAGATGGAGGTGCACCTTAGCGAGACGAATGTGGAACGTACGTAGTATGAATTTCCATATGAATACTCGTGTAATTGTTGGTTTGTGTGTTATGTAAAGTTATTTTGGCGTCGTTATACATAGAACTCTTATGGTAGAAAACGGCGGGAGGATTAAAATTAGAGTAAATAATAAAAATCTTGGAAATTTCTTTTAATAAACAAATGCTTTTTATTTATTAAATAAGATATCCTTTGTTATAACGTGGTAGAAAATTATGCATAACTTAGAAGTTCTCTATAAATGTGTGTTCTATGGCGTGTAAAATTTGAATACTTGACTTGGTCAGTGTAGCAAACTGTGACTTCAATTCTTCTCATAGAATACTTCTCGTAGAACGATAAACGAGGCGATGATTACAACAGCGATAAAATTGATTTCCGTAAATATTCAACAGCTTTGTAAGTTTCTTTTGAATGTTTATCAGGGCATCCTACCTTTATTGTACTTTGTTTTGTTGACTGTACCTCGTGCGGCAGACCGAAGTCCATTCAAAATATATTTTAATTTGCAATCTCTTTGAAAGTGTGAAGTACCAGTTGCTTCTTTATTTTCCTTGGTAGTTTTAGAACATTCTTTAAGTCTTTAAGACCCATTTTTGACTGTACGAAAACTTTTGAAGTGTTTTAATATGGGGCTATTTAAATTTATCGTTTATTTGTGTATGTGTTAAAAATGTGAATTAATGTTCTATTTTTGTTTGTTACGGGTAAACCAAACTTTGAAATGGATAGAAGTATTACATGTATTATTTTTTATTCAATCTCCATATATAAGATACATCTGTACATGTGTATGTCATTATATTACTTGAAATTAAAACTTGTGTTTGTTCAAAGAAAGAAGTACCGTACATAAACCGGACCACATGGAGGCTCTCCACACTCGGCACTACGCCTCTGGCGCGCTCTCGCATCTATTAACTGCAAACTGCAGAACGAATTCCTGATGTAATCAATTATCTTCACCGCATAGAGTTCGATACGCTTATAAAACCAGTCGCTCGTGGTTGCCGTAACATTCGAACCGCGCTGTAATAGGACCATCGGTGGTTCGGGCCTTCGCCACCATAGATTATCCAGACCCTTCATCGATACCACCAGAATAACTTGTTTGACGCTAACCAAATCTAATTCTCTCACAGCGCGCCCTCACCCTCAGCCCTTACATTGTCATCGCTAATTAAATACGTGGGCCGTCGATAATCACGCCCTATTTATCGGTATGACCGTCAGCGAGTTATATAATAAATAAATATGTAAGGGAATATTATATACATATATTATTTATATAAAGTTTCCGTAGAATGTTTTTAGGTTTATATTCTAGGATTGAACTTGTTGTATAATATAAAAAAATAAGTTAATAGAAAAAGAAACACATTTTTTTTATATTCCAGTGCCTATGATTCTGTAAAGATGCTGGAGATTTCCTTTATCTTTAACAAGCCATTGAATCTGGGATGTTATCCGCTCCGTTTGACGATTCGACCCATGAATAATCAGCGGACTAATAAATTGTTATTTAAAATAACGCAGAACTCATATAATTATTACGTTTGTGTGTTGTTTATTAATCTACTCGCTATTCAACAACGATCAAACAAGTACCCTATAACCCTTAACGAGCCAACGATGCTCGAATGGCCCTCTTACGACAATAACATAAAGTCCAAAATCCTTCAACGTACAAATTGGGTTATTGGCAGTATTAATGTATATGACAGGTACAAGATTTTGACCTCCTGGGTTTGATGTCTTAATAAAACCCTTCGAGCGCTATCTGGGGTCGCAAGTGCCCCTTATGGAGATTTGCGATCGCTCCGTCGATCACATTTACATTCGGGTTAGTTAAGTTTACGTGGCAATTATATTTGCCACTATAATGCGTTTGTATATTGAAATTTCACTTATTTTGATTTGAACACATTTTCGGGTACACAGTATAAAATTAAATATATATTAAAAATATAAATAAATATAATAAATTGAAGTTGAATCCTTACATGATATGATGGAGACCCCGTCGGTTGTAACGACTTACCCAAGAAACCTCGAAAATACGGTAACGATCGGAGCAATTTGTCATAATGCAATCTCCACAATCAGACTTCCAGGATTACGCTGTGCTGTTACTACAGTATGCTGATGAAAACACTTCAGCAAGAATCAAAGGAGATAAACGAGGGTTATTATTCAAGTATAGGATATGATAATATCTATTTAAAATCGTATACAATAAGGCCCCTATTCCAAGATCAAAGATGCTTTATCATTCAAGTGCAAAATCTGCTGTTGATAATACTTACGAAGACAATGATCAGTATGCTTGAAGAAGTGAAATCTGATGCATAATTTGGATTCGACGATGATCCAGAAATCGGATTACATTGAAAAATACCATCAAAGGAACATGAAAATTAAAGGGAGAGTTTACATTATCTTAAATTAAGAACGTTAAAAGTGGAATCCAAATCGAAAGATCAAAAAATTGTCTTAGCCATACAAGATAAAATATATAAAAGGAACGTACCTATTCGTAAGAGGCAACGACCTGAGAATAAAAATCACTGAATATGCTTATGATCATTATTTTCTACCTTTTGGTATTGAAAATAAAATTCTAATAAGATATGAAAAGATTACCAAAGCAATTTTTTTATGTAACGTAACATAATGCGTGTAATTCCCGAAGCAGTGGTCTGGGGAATATAATACATACCGACGTTTCACCTATTTGACCCGGGATTTGAATCCCGAACTTCTCGATTGCCATTCGCACTGGCAACCATTAAACCAATAAGGCAGTCAAGATCATAGTATATATGTTTTTTGCTAGGAAAAATTACAGCCACAGAAGACCTTTCTCTTTACCTATAAGGACTTTATTTCCAAAGATTACGGAGAGTATTTTTCTTCGCGAATTTTTTCTTTCCGATTACCATCTGTATTAGGTTTATTAAGGCGATGAAGGCAATCAATTGTGTCAGTACGATTTTAACGTTAAAAACAGTATGTACCTCTGTAGGCTATGATTGAACAAAAGCTGTAGATATGAAATCGAATCCACACGACAAGAGAAATTATATAAAGTTTTTTTGTATCAATACCTTTTCTTCTTCTAAAAAGGTCTCCAAGAATTCTTTATATGACAGCTCTAGGGTATGTAATGACTTTATTATCATATGATTATACGAACATGTAGAAATAAACAATAATTCGTATATTAAACTTCACTTCGGTCTCAAACAAGATTACATGCGCTTAACACTTGTTTGAGAATTATTAACATCACCAGCTATTCCTGTCCATTGCTGTTGGACATAGAGCCCTCTTCCATCTTCAGCTGTCTGCATCTAACCTTTACCGTCCACTTTGCGTATATCGTCATTCCACCAAACCAGAGTTTGCCAAAGCCTGGTATAGAGTTTGGAACATGTCTACTTCAACGTTCATCGGTCCCGCGACAGATACATAAGTCCAAATATTCACGTAGATTCAGGTAAGCTTCTAGTTTTTTATTTAGCCGAGAATAGAACCCTAGCAAATTTCCTATGTAGACACTTATATGTTGACCATATCACAGGATGAAAAGGGGTAACGTATATGTAATTGGTTTAGCTTAACGTCGTTCAAAACAACGTTTTAGGGACAGTTTCTACATAATTGTGTACTATACTCTCGTGTCTATGCCGAAATAGACACTTAGGGACGTTAATATACGCATTCTTACGTTCGGCGTGGTTTATTGTTGGAAGAAAATTACTCTGCACTATTAAAACTGGATTGTTATGTGTTGCGTTTTCTTTTAGGCCGCTTTCAGATATTACGGCTCAACTTTCGCTTAAAGTTTATTGAGTTGATCTTGTTGCTACCATTTTTATAACAATACAATTACCATGAGTATTGAATTGGGTTGGTACCAATCCTCGGATTTGATAATATACCTAATATACAAAAACAAAATGAAGGGAACAAGAAATAAAGGGAGAGACTTGATTATCTCAAATTAAGAACGTTTAAGGCGAAACCCGCATCTGGAGATCAAAGAATTAATTTAACCACAAATGTAAGAGTTTCACGATATAAAAAGCTTTGCCTATTCCGCGAAGGACGCTGTCTCCAACAGATATCATCTTAAGAGACAATGATAAGAATTTTCATTGAACTGTTTATTTGCCGTTGGGAGAAAATTGGGAGGAGAAATACGGAAATCGTCACACCGACGCGTAATATTCCCGCTTATGAATCGTTTGAGGAGAAGACAAAACACATTTTTGATTTGTATTCGGTATCCCTATGGACTATATAATGAGTTTTGAAAGCTGGCTGACTATATTGTTATTACCTTTGATTATCATTTAGTGATGAAGTTACTACTGCTTCTCTTTAGTTATGAGAAGTTCTAACAGTTTTCTTCTGCCTCGCTTTTCCGTAATTTTAAAGTGATATTAGTTATAATTATAAAAGGCAAACTATTCCATTCAATTGTTTAGCTATGTAGTTACACGCAAACATGCATGCATAACCGTGTATGTAAATATTATACGCATACTGATAGTACAATATCTATAGCTGTTATTATAAAAAAAATATACAGTTCCAACAAAAAAAAAACCGCTACGCGAAATCATATCAGAAATGTATACCTCGGTGTGACAACGCCCATTGCGCAGAATCGGACAGAAGTGGCCCTGACAAAGAGGAAAAAAACTTTGTTTTTCCAAGGGGAGTGCCCACGATCCTCTATTGACTTATTTTTCGAGCATTTGCGTATCTTTCATCTAGGTTAAGGACGGGTATTATTCTGCGGGTCGAGCGTCAGGTCTTCATTCCAGGTCAGTTAACTAGAGAGAGCACTATAATTGTGAAATGAATAAAATAATTATGTGGTGTTGGCAAATATGAAGAGAACTTTTGGTCGATGTAATTACAGGAAAGCGTCCAGCCAAGCTACGTATTTAGCTATGGCTTTTGATTCAAGTTTAAGCTTTTTAGGTCTTATTTACACAGACACACACACAAGATAATTTTTGAAATTGATCTACCTTTGAATGGATACCACTTCACTATATTGAAGATCCTAAAAATGTTCGGTAACTAGCTTCTGGAAATGTACTCCAAGACTAAGATAGACAGAAAATATATGTAGATTAGATAAGGAAAGTAGCATTTGCAATATTATTGGAAATTAGAAGGTAATAGAATTATCATGATCAGATCTTTATTGTCGTCGGTTTTACTCTCATAACTTATTATGCCTTTAAGCAGCAGTACAGAAAATAGACTGACCAGCGACTGTATTCTAAAATCTAATAATTTTAAGGTTTTCGAGAACAATATGGTTTCATTTGTTACTTATATAAGAAAAAAAGGGACTTAAATGCAACTCTTGTTTTATGGCATGCATATGTACAAATAAAACAATAAATTCTGTCACAACACAGAAAGTTGTTTGCATTTCTAATAATATAATCGTAACAAGAAGACGTTTCGAAGGAGGCAACGTTATATTAAAGTACCTATACAGATTGCTTCGGTGAGATTGCTTAGGTAATAAAGACAAATCAATTTCCAAAACGCGAAATTCAATACAAAGTGCAAATTAAAGAGACGGATGCAAATAGAACACCTGATATCGTAATTACGTTCAATGGAATGGGAGGGTAATAAAAAAAAGTTAATTTTAGGGTTCTCAAAGACCCATCGCAGGGCGTCGTTCCGTGAAATTCGAATTGCGGACTCGCCCGGTTGGTTACCTCCGATGTAACGGGTTAATAAGGTGAAGGTAACGATGAATTGAAAGTTTTTTTAAAGATTACATATTACAGTTGATCAAGGGATTCACCTGTCTATGGAACTCAAGTTCATGTGTGATTGAAATTAGTCATTTGCTAGCTAAAGGCTTGTGATCAAATAGCTGCTGTTATTTCTAGGCTTAGAAATAAAGAAATGGCCAGAGTCACCCCCAGCGATGACTCGCGGCATTAGTGTTAGGCGGTTCTTCAATAAATATATTTTTTTATACATTGCTTGGAAACCGTTGCCGTTATGAATTTTGCCTCGTTACTAAAATTATAAACATGTATTTATTTAACATAATAGTATGATTAGCGTGGAAATATCCGAAACATAAATTTCGAAATAAATTAACCACAAAAGCATCGCGACTTCTTTTGTAACGGTTCTCCTCATTACCAGTAACCCAGTTTTATTCGTAAATCAAGATAATAAGTAAAAAAAATCTAACGATCGTTAAAATTTTCCAACTAACTCTTGCCCAATTCGCAAAGCGAAGCGATATTTTGAATTTTCGGATGATACAACGGGGGCAAAAAAAACGCCGTTTGTCTGACTCAAAGCGAAGCGGTGGAACCTTTTTTGAATACTTCTTTTTTGTTTCGCTCACTCCTTTACTACGGTATGTCGAAATGATAATAGATTGTTGTTTTATTTTCAAAATTTTATTGATAAAATTTAAAAATTTTAAATATGTCTTGTGTGTCGCATTGCGTCTCTTTCGTTCTTTATTAGCAAATTACTTTTAATTATTACTATGCAATCTCAATGTTGTAAATTTCTAATGTGTATATGTAATAGTTTAGCATTCAAACAGTTTGTTTTTTAAATGATCACAACAACATCTCAATATATATCGATACCGAAAATTAATGCTTCTTTGCTCTGATATAACTTTGCTCGTAGTTCAGAAATATATGTTTAGTAACTATTAGCTGTGCATTATTATTGTATGATTTGAAATGTTGTTAATAAGTCTATTTTTTTTCTTATAAACTTCTTCGAAATTAGTGGTTTCAGTTGCGAGTATCATTCGACATTACAACGGTAGTGGAGGATTACAATCAGTCCATCCATGCCCCCCTTGTTTTCTATTTTGATCTCCTTAATACTGACTTTTGTTCGCTTATACTACTAATTACCTTATTTTGCATGATAAAGCGAATTGTTTTTGTGTCAATTCGGACGAAAAATCTCAAATTTGCATTTGTATTTTCATCCCCTTTTATTTTTGGCTGCAAGCAATATTTTCCGTGCTTTAAACTTAGTAGTTTCAAAGGAAAAGTTAGAATAAAGATAAAATGTTATTTCTTAGCATGCAGCGATTTTTATTCCTCACTACCGAAATCATTTGTCTGCCAAACTGCAATGGGTCTAAGACATTCTTCGCTACGATGCTTCAATGCGGGTTAGCAAAATATCTTCAACAGTACAATATTTATTTAATATAGGATAAGTACAGGCATATAAAACAAATAATTTACGTACGATTAATTTATAAATATTATATTCGGTGCTTCTTATCCTGGTCTGTCAAGATCAGGTTTCCAGGTTCAATCCATGGCCATGGGAAAACGTTAAAGATTATGGTTTTCATTTTCTCCGCCTTGTTATTCTACTTAGTGTAATAACGAACATAGTATCGAATTAGTAGCACCAACTTGTAACCTTACGAAGTGACGTGACAACTGGTAGCAGCTGTCACTGGTCATATGAATATCCATCAGTTCCAAATAATTTTCCGCCCTGTTACCGAGGCGTGTCATTCAAAGCGAATCGCTAATGATATTGATCAGGATTTTCCATGATCGTGTCCATGTTATTAGTCAGCCCATTACGTCCGCTCCTGTACCCCCAACCCCTGTTCCCGCTGACCCCACTCGGTTCGGTCATCATTTGAAGTACCATGTAAATCATACACTAAACCAACAAAATATGAGGATGCAGTACAATCTATCAATGTAATTTGTAAAGAATATTATCCGAATTTCAAGTAGCTAGTAGTAGTTCGTCGGTTTTGTAATATGGAAGTTTGGTCACATAAGAATATTTTCGAATCGATCTTCTTGGTTGGTTAATGTGTTTTCAGTTAGTTCCGAAGTGTATATATTCATTAAAACTTAGCTCTATTCTGTATTGTATACCGTTTGTCATTTAATTAGACATGTTATTAGTATGATATTTTAGTTTCTTTTATGCAGATTTAGGATTATTGCTACATATGTTCGTTCGCACGTGCCGAGTTCTAACAATATTTTACAAAATCATTGCAATCGTGGAGCATAGTGATTTGATCAACACGCAGCTAACAACTATCAAATGAGCTATCGCGCGCTACTAAATCATCACGAGAACGTAATCACTATGATTAAAAAATCATTTTGTATCCGCCATTGTTCGGTGCGATGTGTTTTAGTACCGTTGTCGTTTCCGCATATCGTGCACGTTTCGCCTTTATACCGGAGTGTACTTTCATAAACTTATTGACTTAACATTTTCCTAATATTTAATCAACACTAAATTTTTGTTTATATTTATTTTTGAAATAACATTAGGTAGAAGTTTATTTACTCCCAAGTATATTAATTGACAGTCATATTTACAGCTGCTACCGACAGAATTATTTCCTGCCTCTTTTTATGTCATAAAAATAGACAAACAAAAATCGTATTCATAACTGAAATCATTACTGATACGCCTTTCCATATTCTCGATATGTTGCCGAGTTCTAATAAGACTTATATTTTCAAGTAATGTTTACAGTTTAATATTCAGCCATGTTTCGGTGCGGAATTGCTAATTCCGCGAAAAGCAATAACAGTTACCGGAACTGTGCGATCGTCGGCCGCTCAGCGAATTGGACTCTTGATAACGCTTTCATGTTTCATATTATTGACTTTTGTACATTGATGTTCATTTTTATCGTTTCCCTTTTTGTGACTACAATATTTTTAGGATTCAAGTTTGGACGTGTTGTTTCGCTACTTGTTATAATTGATATAAATCGCTCTGAATTTCTAATGTTTTAATATCTCTCAATTTGGCGTTCTTCTCTATTCTTTGTGTATTACTTTCATTATTTGTTTTGTCTGTAATATTTTTAGGGTTTAACTTTAAGACGTTTTACTCTATACTCGTTGTAAAATATCTCACCACTTGTATCTTATTTTCTTTTTATCCGTTTCTTTCTTCTTCTTAAAAATAATTTTTATTACTTATTTTGTCTGTAATATTTTTAAGGTCAATGTAGGGCTTTAAGTACTCGCTTCATTTGATACTACTGCACATATCAAATTTTATTAATTCATGTCATTTCTTATTGTATCTCTAAAGTTTTTTTCACAATGCTATTAGTAATTAGATATTTCTTATAATATTTATATCTTCTTATATAGTAAAAATCTGTAAGTATAACTTTCTTATACATAGCAATTAATTGAATATAAACATCCTATCTATAGTTAATATAAACTTCTTGATTATACTGTTATCAACAATCTATGAGTATGGGTCGACCATACTAATTTGGAGATTTTTACCCGGTATATGAGTTAACTTGTCTTTGGCTAAATGACTCCTTTGGTTGTTGGTATTAAATATGGTATCAGGTAGACTTTGACTGCTAGAAAATCCCCTAAAAATTGTATTATGAGCTTCTGTATCTGTTTTCAGGGACTAGATGTATAGTTTTTATTTAATGTAATAAACATGTATTTACTTTATAATATGCTCATCACTTTGTCCCATTTCTGTTATTATGTGGTGCCTGCCTCTTTGGTCGTGTTGGTTGCATGTGCGACTATCCGGAGGCCCTGGGTTCGATTGCCGGGTCGAACACTACAAAATTTTCTAATTTAGAATTTCTAGTAAGGGCTCGGAGTCTGGATATGTGCCCGATATATGGCAATAGGCTCACCACCTATTCTACAGTGGGACGTAAACGTAACTACCCCTACTACGTTAAAACGTGTCAACCCCTTGGGGGATTACAGGCTTGAAGTTACGTTTTTTAATGATTAGCTAAATTTAATTTACGATAAGGAAATAATGTATTGTGACCTAATAGGTCAGCTACTGGCTGATCAGACATTTAACGAAACCAGGGTGTCTGTAAAAGAGAATATTAAATGTCACGAAGAAGCATGCTACGAGTGTAGGTTTATGGGACTTAAAAAATTTGGAATCTGGGCCTCTCTACCTACTCCGTTTTTGCAGATTCGCTCATCTGCCGTGATGATATAATGAATAATCTATTTCTCATATAGAAGTTTTAATAGTTACTAAAAAGTTATTAAGATGTGTTCTCAAATTGGTGTTGTCAACAAAGTCACAGTAGTTTTTGTAAGAGCTATTGCTTTCTTTCGAACCTTTAACGTTAGATTGAATGCAACATTTCGCCGATATAAAAAACAATATAAAAATCTATTTCACTTCAACCTTCGATTTCTTTTTCTGCCTTTTTTCATTCGCACTATAACTTCAGTTGGAAATTAACTAAGCTCTTACCTACCTGTTGCTCTAGTTTCCACTTTGAATGGTTGGTTTTTCTGTTTTTCAGTAGCAATGTTTATAAGCCTTTGAAGCTTTTAACGGCCTCGGCCATTTTACGAGATCTACGTTGAACGTAGAGAGTATTATGTAGAATTGGTTCGTGTGCTAAGCTGTACCGTACCGATTTATATATTTAGGTGCAATATGAAAATTTATTATCGAAAGTACTATTAAAAAGCTATGTAATTTATGTATCGTTAGATATAAATATTATTTTATGCCATGTTTTAAAAAAATACGCCTAACGTAAAGATTATGGACAAAATCCCTTCAAGAAAGGCCAACGTCCAGCGTAAACCTTAATAGGGTATGATGATAATAAAAAATATATTCAGTAATAGTTCGTATTAACGAATACGCAGCACTTTCGACACCAATCTTGCACCAAGTGAACAATAATAAAGACCCTCAAAGAATCATTTTTAATTTATCCGAATCCTGCTAGATTTTTGTGTACAAAATAGTTGATCACTGTTTAAAGTACAAAGAAGCAGGTTTAAAATAAAAGAACTACAGGACCACTCCTTTACAAGGCGACAAATTGGAATAGGCAATGGGTGCAAAAAAAGAAAGAAAGCTGGTCATTCACTCGTTCTTCTCGCACCTAGATAATGAAAACAAAACCGCTTCGGATGCTGCGACATCTCAATAACTCAGTAACGACAGCAAAATAAGTGCAAAAAGCTGTTAGCGGCCCTAGATTTATGTGCACTGCGGGCCATTTCATTTCGCTGACCGTCTCGCCCGCTAGTTATGCTCGGGGATAAAATTTAATGATTATCGCACTCATTTCAAATTGGATGCGTTAGTGAGTCGATTTAATGAAATTTGTTTGCACTACGCTTTTGGAGCCGTGTAAAAGTTTTCGCTGAAACTGCAACCGGATAATTTCATTAAAAATACCGTTGACCCTATTGGCAGGAAACAAATGTTATTATTATACTCGGTCCTGTTTTAGAATTTTACATCAGAAATGTGGCATATTCATATTATGTGTTTATTATTATATAGTAAACACTATCAGCTATAATGGGGTCATAATTACAAAAAATGTCCGTTTCTCGCATTTTCAGATCATCTTTCCCAATAAGAGCCTCGGCTACAATTCATTACCGACCCACAGCGTTCCGGTCATCGGAAGCTATTTACATTGCATTGTTCATATACCGATTAGGGATGAAAATCATTATCATTGGTTGTAATCCTTTCAGAAATGTTGTGTTTCTGTAAGAAGAAATTATAAAACGCGCAGCATCTTACAGTTTTTCATAGGTGACCGCTACTGGCAAATTCTCACGAGCGTCGCTCTTCTACGGACTGCAAGTTGTTATAATTGATTAGATCTTGTTGCCCGTTGTTTTAGTTAATTAGGTCTTGTCACAATTCCTTGATGGTCCTCAAAGAGAACGTAAAATATCTACCAATATACGAGTAACTAACAATCCGCATTGCAGCAGCGTGGATACATCTATACACATGTGGATGGATAAGTCGTATACGGATATACGAAATACTAGCGGAATGGTTAATGAGTTGCCAGATTTCGACGACTAGTTTTTAAAAAGCATTTTTTCAAAGCGTGCTCATCACAGCGCTCGGGGAAAGTTTCGAAAAGGTGTTTATGTCGCGTTTAACACGCGCACGTTGAAAACGAGCGTGCAAATTAGACCGTAACAAAATTCAGTTGACATTTAGCTACATGTGCAAGATACCACACACCGGGTGCGCAGATGATTTGAAAGAATGAGTTGGTGATGAAAATTGAAAATAAGGCAAAATGGGTTAATATCATGTCATGATGATGAATTGAAAGTATGGTATGGTGAATGTCACCCAATATACGGCAAAATAGATTAACATCATGTCATTGTGATTATTTGAAAGAGTAAGTTGGTAATGGCAATTCAAAATAAGCCGAAATGTTACCCCGGTTATGATTTGAAACAGTGATTCAGTAATTGCAATCCATATTTCGGCAAAATCTCTTAACATCGTGCGATGATGATGATGTAAAATAGTGAATTGGAAATGGCAATCCAATAAACGGTAAATTGGCATCATTTATTTTGATAATCAGCTTCTAGTATCATCTTTAGACATCAGTCAATAAACCCTACAGTGGCTAGTAGATATTATTTAAACGCTTAGAGACGCGGCTATACCACTAATCCGTATCCAATGGCTCCGCAATTACGCAAGGTGGCGAAGTGTACTACTGTATTCCTAATCGAGTATACATATTTATGTATAAGGATTAATGGAGAGAACCATCATTAGTTTTGCTTGGAGAGTTGGATTGGTACATAACTTTTTATATTCCACACCATACAAGAGGTTCTTTAGTTTTTATAGGTAATTTTTTGTAAGTAATGTGCTTTATAGTTTTGTTGTGTTATCAGCGCTATGTATTTATTTATTCTTAATTTTCCACTTGTCTTGAACAGGCGTACATATGTTTTTTATTTCTAAACAAGGCCGCGGTGTCGACGAAGCGTTCGTTTCGCGACCCGTCGATACTTGAGATTGTCTCAATTCATTTATACAAGCCAAGGTACCTCGGGGGAAATCGCTCGCTCTTTTATTCCATCTGCGATCTATCTTCGCAACCACCCACCTCCGGTCTCCCCGACCGATAGGCTGTTTTGGGCGTTTGATGGGTTCTAAATTGTGTTTACTTTGTTTTTGTCAAATTTGTTTTCTTATTGCGCTCGAGTTATCGATGTGATTTCGCTGCGATGCAAGCGATCAGTACAAGCGAAAGCTGCTGAGTCAACGGCGAACGAGATGTTCCAATTTTAGGCTTATTGAATTTTTTATCAATTTTCTGTGTACTTATTAATGTCTCCAAACATTCACCATATTAAATATCAAATTGACTTGATATCAAGCTGCTCTGTGTTCTGTAAAATTTGTTAAACTTTCCTTATTGTTATATTGTATTTCCAATAGATTATCTACATAGAATTTCTAGTAAAGGCTCGCAGTGTAGATTTTTGTATTAATATTTAAACTATCCATCACCATCCAGGTTAAACTTAGTTTAGGTAAAATATTTTTTTTTAATTAGTATTTATGCGAGTAACAATTTGCCTATGTCGCAAATAGTTGATATATCTTCAATTTTGTATACTGCCGATACAAGATCGTTTTCAAATCCATTTACACAGGCTCACTTTTATTCTATCTACGATCTATCTTCGTAACAACCCACCCCGGCTTCCCCGAACAAAGACTGTTTGTTAGAGCCAGTTGATACCTTGTTTATACCGCGTTCTAACCCGTTGGGGGCTTGTTTTGGATGACTTTACAGCAGTGTACGACTATTGTTTGAGTGGCTCATATGTGTGAAAGGGGTAGCTGGAATACAATAATATTTTAGTCGAAATATGTCGATTAGAACTATCATAGCTCTGGTGCATTCTGCATTTCGCTAGAATGGTATGCCATGACATTCACCCTACATTATTTGAGAGTCGAGCTCAGCGTTACTCATACACTTGCGAATGATATTAGGCGAGTTTTGTTTGAAACTGGTGGAAACCTTAAAAGATATCAGATATTGTTTACTATGCACCTATAATGGCAAGTAGGATTCAATGAGAAATTAAATTAAATTTATTCTGCGCATATCCATTGAGATTTCAAAAAGGTTCTAAAAAATTGGTCTCTTTGTTTTATACATCCCTCAAATGACTTGTCAGTTCATTAGGCTCTCTCACTTCGTCACGGTTCGTTAATAGCTAGCAATCGTTTTATAAGCGTATACTTGAGCCGAAAAAAGAGGAATTAAGCTTTTCAAACATAGTTGAATAAATTTGAAAATTTTACACTACATGTAACTGTTTTCTTATATAGGGTATGCGTACACTTGTACCGATAAAAAGAGAAATTCGAATAATTGCCTTTATATTAAGTGCCTTATGGAAGTTTTATGGAATCTTTTTGTTTTGAATATAAAAAAAACTATAGTTTTTTTCATTAAACTATTGTTCAGAAGATATTAACACAAATCAGTTCCATTCAATTTTAAAGTTCACTTTTCAGTGAGTCTATTAACTTTATATACACAGTGTTACAGCAGCGATCTCCTCGCCGTCACTCCTTTGCTAATTTCACGGTTCAGAAACTACGAATTAACTTTGATTATCTATACCCAATATATGGGTTCTAGTGTACTTACAGAAGTCCGTACTTTGTATGGATCATATCGGATCGTTGGTCCTTCACCAGCGCGAATCAATCTATCTAAAATAAACTCATACGACCATTGAAAATCTACTTGAACGCTCTGGACGTGTAGATTTAAGGTGTATATAATTATGCCTCTTAAAAACGCGGATAAATCTGATTGCCTATAACCGCACCTCTGTCTCATATGGAACCTATTTCATGGAGACACTTGAACCGTTAATACATACGTACTCGTTCTGTGCAACCCTCAATATTTTATTCCTAACGTGACATTATTGGAAGTAATGGGTGCTGTTA
>DWEI01001031.1:0-18135 GCA_018245875.1 Mysoria ambigua | reverse complement strand
CTGTAATCCCCGATAGGGTAGGCAGAGGAATGCAGAACATTCCCACGATTCACCAGTTACGTCTACGTCCCACTATGGAATATTTATATATGGATATTGCCGTGCATCGGACACATATCCAGACTCCGAAACACTATTAGAAAATCCGAATTAGAAAATGATGTAGTGGTTGACCCGGGAGTCGTACTCGAAACGTCCCGATAGGCAGTCGCACTTACAAACAACACGACAAATACCTTCCTAGTTTAAGTAGAGTCATTATTGCTTGAACAGTAATACTGCCTGTGAATATGTTGGGATCAATTTTCTTTCAAGCGTGAAGATAACGGAGACAGCGCATATAATAATTTAACACACAAAGTACGCACGAGTCCAACATTATATTGCAAACTGAACGAAATTTGATTTACCCCGCTTGCCATAATTGTATCGCCACATGGAACGTGGACTCATAATACTGCTTAGCGTTAAAATATTAAGTTACATTATCGTATCCACATCACAAAACAAATCTCTAGCCGGCCAAATTGCTTTTGTGTGTAACAATGCCTATTTAGGTCTATTGGATGACTTAAACAATCGCTACTTTTCCCGCGCGTCCGTGGTCTTATATTTAGTTGTATGTTTTATTCAAACATTTTCTGTTATTAGAATGTAATTTACTATGAAAAATAATTTTAATTGCATATTTATATCTTCTTTGAATTTGTATAGACTAAAACACTTCCTAAAACTAGAGCGTCCAAATTATAAGTTTGGCAATTGCCGGTACACGACCCAGTATTCATCGTACGTGTTACCTATGTTTGTTTTGTGTACAATGTTTTGATGAGCCTGTTTTAATAAATAAATAAATATCTCCCACTTCTAAGTCAATTGCAGAACTTAGGCCTCCCCTGTGAAGTTATGCCCATAATCCCCAAGTTGGGCATCGAGGTCGGAGATCATATAGCGCGGCTTGTACCGCCTGCGCTGGTGCCCATAGGGGACGAGGCCTATCATACAGATATATACCTATTAAAATTTAATCAGAATTGTCAGAGTTGGATAAATATCAATCGTTTAGATTTACTGTAACATAAAAAAGTAACTTCACGCCTACTATCCCCGAAGAGGTAGATAGAGGAATACAGAACACTCACGCGTTTCACCTGTTACGTTTATGTCCCACTATGGAATAGGGGGTGAGTCTATTACAACATAAATATTATTAACAGAATCAGGTAATTTTAAATAGCGTTGGTCTTGAAATCACAGCCTAAAAGCATTAACTTGAGATGTACCCATATTAAAAACAATTGTTCTTCTCTAATTACATATAGAATTTATTTATAAAAGCATAATATGTAAAATTGTATTTTAATAATATATGTATATTAAATGGAACTTATTCCTACGCAGATAACTGCTTCTTATCCATTGTTTCGTAAAATCGTAAACAAAACATGTATTCCAATGTATGTACCGCTTACGCTGTGACATAAAAATGGTAAGCATTGGGTAAATTGATTGTTGGGTAAAGCGTTGGGTAAGAATTGATATATCAAATAATCATACATTTTTATTGTGTAAAATCATAATTACGTTTCGAATTTAGAATAAGTACAAAAAGATGCAATTTTGGTATAGCTAAACAATAAAAAAAAACAATTTTTTTTATTCCTAACAATATTTTTTTTACCTATAAAATTAAATAATTTTAAATATCTCGGAAGCAACTCATCGACTCGGCTATCACATACCGAACTAATCAGTACTGACGCTTTAGTAGTGAAACACGCGATAAGGTTATACAAAATTGTGTATACACTCCTTTTAAATAGATATTTTTCGATAAGAATCATAATCATAATTGTAAAATCAGTACTGATACCGACGAACCCTTCAGATACACGAGACGACTGTATCAATTGTCATCGATTTCATTTATTAGTCAATCAGCCGGTCTTCTTACTTTCTCTGCACGATTATACCACTTAGCGGGAGATTACGATCCTTATTCCGTCGACATAAGACCATGTCGAAAGCAAGTAAACACAGTAATGTTCGAATTTGATCCCTACGCATCGGAGCCGTTAACTTGTTTGACGTCGAATATTTGAGTTTTATTTAGTACAGGACATTGCTACCAATTATAGTGCCGTCTAAAGTAGGGAGAGCAGTGCATATTATGTACTTAGTTGTGCTTCATTCATGAACGAATTATAGTCCTAAGTTGCAAGTTACCGTAAAAATCGTATATTCTTACCATATATTTTAAACAATAAGAAAATGAACATTCTTAAGAACATGTAAGAAAAAATTTTAACAGCAGTAAAAACCAAAGAAGAACTGAAATGCGTGACCACTGTCGCCTATGAACATATTCAAAGGACCTTAAATAAAATTTGTAGCAGAGACCCCTCAATTATACCATATGTATACAATTTTTCAAATATAGAACATGCTCCACACTATTTCGTCTCAAGTTAGTTAATGGTAATAGGACTGTAGCTACAGAACTTTTGGAAAGCATTATTAGTCAGAACTGTCCCATTCAGTTTGTCACAACCATTTTGTCACGAAGACTGATATAAGAGATTACTTTTATAGAAACACAGGATTCATAGTTGATTTTTTATTTGGTTTACAAAGGTATATTTATCAATGCAAAATACGTTATTTTCGATATTCGTAATATATTAATATTCTCACATGGAACATAGGATTTATTTTATATAAACATGCATAATAGAAATTGCTTATAGAATTTAACAAAACACAGAACACTAAATACTTTCAATTAGCGTCTTCTTAGGATTTAAGCAGTACATACTTCATAAATTATCATGGTTATCATAAAAATATAGAAATCGGTATTAATATACAGAGGGCGACAGCTATGTACACTTAGTCTTGTTTCTCATAACAATGCAACATACCTGGAGTTCTGCTCTTTTTAATGAGGGATAGAATAGGAAGATGGGAGGTAGAAGTTTGTAAGGGAAGAAATTATAGAGAGAATAATCATTGTTCATAATTCTCTTTATATCATTGGTCAATAAACACATAAAAACATCTACTAGAGTAACAACGTGACACATACAATTCAAACATATGTCTTTTCACATACAATTTATATTAAATTAATGACATAAAAAAAATATGTCAGTAATAATACAGGTCTTTTCTCAACACTCAGTGCCAGTGGCAACCAGGATATTAGGAATACTAAATTTGACATTCCCCATTTACAGTGTCACCGGCAATCACATACAAATTCCGTTAATGGGCTGACATTAATTTAGGCATTTTACAAAATCATCCCAATTACAATATGATACAAGTCTTGGGTACAAACTCAAAACTGTCCCCAATATTACAGTTTAACTGCAAAATGGAGATATGTTAAAAATTTATTAATAACATGAACACAAAATCTTAGTTTAAGATTAGTAACAATAAAATAAATGGCAATAAAATGGAATATTGTTTGATTTTCCTCTACGGTTTTAACTAAAAAAAATGCATTATTAAATGTTGGGTGCAACATATGTTAATAAGTAGAGGTTCATATTAATTCAAACAGAGCAAATATTTGTCCCATACATTTCATCAACATATGTAAACAATAGTATATCACCATAAAAAGGACACAGTCTGTACCTGTCCTGTCTAAAGGCACATCAATAAAAAATACACTTACAGTAGGTAAACATATAGGTATGAACAAAATCAGTTTATAAACAATCTCATTATATTTAATGGACAGTGAAACTCAGTTTCAGAATACTTAGTTTAATAATCACAAGTTTAATTTACTGAGTACTTTTATCGGGTAGAGGTGGTAGGCTATATGACTTTCCATCAGGGGTCATCCAGCAAGTTGGTGGGTCATGATTATGCCTTCCGATGCTCTCAGTTACTGTACCTGCATTATTTATTCTTAGCTTGGCTGGACAACATCTACTGAAGAAATACCAACAATACCATAGTTGACTCCCATAAGCCTTCTTATACATAAATCTGAATGTATGATTCTGATATATGAACAACTTTGAATTTCCTCTTGTGTTTATAAATATACCTGAAAAATAAAACACTTTTAAAATACAAATTCAAAAGTATGTTATTCATTATGCTACGTCTATATCATAGGAAAAAATGAAAAACAATAAAATATAAAAATTATTTATTGAAACAGAACTTTTCAACCTGAAAAGAGAAATAATAAATTACATTAAAACTCAAGTGATTATAAAAATCTTTATAAACAACATTCGAACGCTATTTATAACCGATAATAGCGGCTACCATTGAATACAATCATATAAACAATTTTTACACTATAAATCGTAGACAATAAGCAATCAGTGGTTTACTGTAATTCATAGAAGCTTATATTTTAAAAAATCATCATATATTTTTATTAATGTCCAATAAATTCAGAGATATATTCCAAATTTCAATTTGTAAACACATCGATGTTTTGCTAACTTTTAGTTTCAACATCACTGTAAACACTTTTTTCTTAATAACACTAACTTCGCGACAAATTTAGCCCATACTATAAATAGCACTGTGGACGTCAAAATTTAGTCCATTTAAGAATATAAAAAACCCATTAACTGATACGAACACGCAAAAAGAGAACCAATCGGACGCTCCCTCTTTTCCTTCCTGCACGCTTTTTCTATTATCTACACATGACATACTTGAATATGACGCTAATGACATTTGTTGTCATTAATGTCACTTGTTTCATTGAAAATTAGTCGCCATTTTGAAAATTCAAACAAATGATAACAGTATGGAATTTCAAAAGTATGTGCATAAAAGGTTGAATTGACACGAAAATACTTATTATTACCATATTATTTGAATAAAAACTACAAGTATCATATGAAGCAGAATAATATCTGCATAATATTTGTTACAAAAGAATGTAATATGCATATTTCAAATTGAATTTAGTGTTTACAAGAAATTACATGAAAATCCAATTGAATATTATGCTTATCATAAACATAACAGATGATTTTTATTGAATAAAAAATTTGTTATTCCGTTATTCGCTATTTGATTTTTTTAACTTGAGCGATTAAATAACATACATAAGGCAACATTACTTTGCGTCATGCGTGCGTGTTTTGGTTGTTGTAACTAAAATGTAACGAGTACCTGATACTTTTAACAATTTAGACATGATGTGTAAAAATATGTGTACAGTTTTGTGCTAAAAATATTTATTTCAGTGTAATAAAAGGTTTTTTCAATAAAGTGTACATTAAAATTCAAGATTCTTATTATTTTAGGTTATAACACTACACCGCTCTTACTACGTCAATCAACAATATCAGTTTAGTGTCCTTGTATCGCATAATTCAACGTGTGACCTATTATAAACTTATTTTTTATATCCTCAATTCCTCATCTTATAAACGAGACTATTTGACATGACTAATTAATATATTTGTATTTTCAAATGATCATATGCGATTGCGAAAGTATCATTATATTTGTAGGTATAAATAAAGAATATAGATATTATGGATATCAATAGTGAATGTTTTCACTGTTGAACAATTTCATATCAATATAAGTTTCTGACAAACTTTACATAAACGAATTGTTCTTAAAAAGCTGACTGGTGTTTTATATGATACTGTAAAATTAAATTGTACATATTTTTCTATTGTAATGCTACTACATAAGAAGTTTAAAAACTCAATCTCATATTTATTCAATATAAAACTAATACATATATATCACCGTTAACATGTATGAAGCCTTTTGCAGAATGACACATCATTACTTTCCTGTTTTCCTTTGACAATTACTATACTTGCACCTAACAATATTGTAGTGATTTTGTAGAAGCAATTGTTTGAATTTTCTTTGTTGTACTGAAGAACACTACAAGAGACATGTAAAGTTTGTTAATTGTGCAATATTTAATAAATACATACATTTGTAAATAAAATGTTGTTTTGGAATAGTCCGACAAGTTTCAGCTTTACCAGCTGTTTACGTACGAGATCCAGCTGATCATGTAGATTCCGACGGAGAGTGGAAAGTCTATCCTGTAATGTTTAATTGTATGCAATAGGTATATGTTGTCTTCACTACCAACACATTATAAAAAACAAACTGTCTCAGTTCATTTCATAATTGCCTGCATGGAAACATGTATACAAAATATTGTGAATGCTAGTTATAAGTTTAAAGAAATAAAACATAACATAGTCACATTTTGTTTTATTCATCCTTTGTACCTTTTGTATTTTATAAGACAAATCATACATTGATATATATATGATAATATTGAACTATTACAATTACTCACTGACAATTTTTCATTTTAGAGGCAAATTTTATACCGACACGGAAAGGGAGCACACTGTTAGTGCACGACGGCTACGCATTCAGATTAAAGAACAAGCTGGCGTATGGCAAGAAGCAATGGTATTGCACATCAAGAACCAAAACCGGATGTCATGTAGACGTCACCACTGTTCTTCATCGTTACAAAAACATTGTGAATAGGGTACGTAACTCGCACAACCACCCTCCACCTGGATTTTATCGTCGTAATGATGGTTCATTCAAAATTGTATAAATTTATCCATGTAAAGATACAATATATCTAATTTGTCAAGAGATATTGTCATTAGTGAATATCTACAAGTCAATGTGTCATAATATTATGATAATATCAACGAAAACATTAAAGAACATAGAAATTTTGTGTAATGTGCATTGGAACAAAAGCTACATTTTAAACAATAAACTGATTCTTTTAAAAAAGTATCAAAGTGGTCAAAATCGGCAAACGATTTATCATAGTATCCAGTTCGAAAAAATGCTAATAGGAACTCAAATATCTGTTTTAAAGGGTCAGCTAAATAGTGAGTAATTTTGCATCGTTAAGGGACATTTGTGTAGATATTATCTTCACAATTTCTTCTGGACTCATTGCAAACTATTGCATAGATTGAAACTCATCTCATATATATAATGTTGAAGCTATGTTGGAAGTATTTTTGTTTGCACTCAATGTAATTACGTAGCAGTAAGATATGAGTATATTTTTGTACTGATTTATTTAAACTTGTACCTTATAAGAAGACTGATTTTTTAATTTTCTACCTCAATGAGTACCTTTTGAAACTGATAAAAAATATTTTTTGGTGAATATTTTTTTTATTTTAAACTTTTGACTTAAGTTTAGGTTTAAGAATTACTTTTGTAAAACATAAACTGTTGAACTTTCCTATCGGTATTTGTGTTTCATTTAATATATTTCTTAATGTAACTAGAATATATTTAATAAATTATGCACAAAATATGTAACTATAATATGCCTAGTAATGTTCACTATTTATAAATAAAAAATGTATTGAATATTTTATTAGTGTTTACAATAAATAATAAATACATACTCAATTATATATTGCATTAAATACGACATTTAAAAATATCAAATGCATTTAAATACATTTGTTAAAATATCTTAATAGATTTAGGTAGTGTTAAGAAATTCCAACTAACTTTTTATTAATTTAATTATTGATTAATAAATTGAACTGATTAACCGAAGACTGCTTGATTTTATAAGAGTTGGTTGCATGCACTAAATTTAAGTACAATTTGATGGGACTTAATATTATTCATCTTCAAATTTGATTGGAGACTGATAATCAATACTTCCTTGCACATTAGCATTTTATTTTTAAATCAGTTATTTTGGTACTATTATATTTATAAGTAGTGTATTTTTATATTAAAATTTAAATAGATACAAAACGTATTTTGTAAAAGTGTATGTAGTTTTACAGTTTAATTATATTTAATAAATTCTTGCTAAATTTGTGTTTTAACGTTTGATTTTTATGTAATTTACCCTACAAAAGAAATTCCAGTTGTAAGAAATAAGTATCCGATATTTTTAGAAAGACCAAATTTATAGTAATTTCATCAATCATATTATTACACAACAACAAAGAGAATGTTGACTCCATAGATATAGGTGCTTGGCGTAATGATATAATAATAATAATAATATTACAAAATTCAATTTATTAAATAAAACTATGGAAGTTCCAGCAAAGTTGATGTAATTACAGATTGCAAGGAATGTGTAGAGAAAAATTTAGCGCGATCTACAATTCATTAGGCTGTAAGTGGACTAAACTCCACAAGACCTTCACTGATTTGGAGAACTCATAATATTGTTATTGTTAGGTAATAACGGGTAATTCTCGTATTGGTCGCCTTTTAAGTATATTAAGCAAATTCCATATACGGGTCGCCAAGAAAACCCTCTCTCCATTGATCTGTGGGGAGTGGTGGATTATTATTATTTAAACTAACAATATTGAGGTTTGTAAGTCATAGATACGCACAAAAGTATGAAGACTGTTAAAAAAATATAATATTTAAAATCCCATGTATGCATGAAAAAAATATTTTTTTATCATTATTTTTGTTCCTATACATGAATTCGTCAATTTAGCATGTATTGGAATATGTGAGCCATTAAAAACAACTCACAAACCATTACAGCTACAGAAATTGTCGGTATAGCATTGACTCCCGTTTAAGTTAAATTCAATTTGACTTCATAAAAATAATATTTATTTATAAACGAATAAAATCACCGTAACTTGAAATTTTATATCTCCCAGGATGATGAGTGTGTTCTGTGCAAGAAGTTTTTATATTATAATCCTGGTCCAGTACCATGTGGGCTCTGCACCCATGTGCTTGGTGCGTAAAACAATCCCAACACCACTGACTTCTCTTGGTGTAGAAATATCTCTTGCAGTATGTATATTTTTTGTATAGAATTAGTTGATTGCCTTTTTTCGATTTTTGCAAAGACACTGGAAATTTGGGTTCATAAAAATTTATTTGTATTATTTGAAATATTTGCATTCTATTAATTTCCTGGAGTAAATGAAAAGTGGTTTTCTTAAGTATTTTTTTATAAAACAATTTTGTCTTTCTAAGAAAATATTATTGTAATGAGGAATTGCCGTCATATATTTATGACGTGGAATCATTAAAACAATAAAATGTTTGATTTATTTTCAGATTTTAATCAACATATTTTTATATTATGTTTAATCAATATATTTACGAACTTATATAACATTTCAATTTATGAATAAAGAGAATTATGGAGATATTACATTTAAAAAATAAAGAAATAAATCAATATTCTACTACCATTCCATGGATTTTTAACTTAAACGAAAAAAGCAAAATCAACATATTTCCTTATTGATTATAATGATACATAACACGAAATATATATTTGCAATATTTACATTCTATTTACATCGTAATGATAAACTTTACTGCTCGGAGGTTTTTATATTCCGTGCAAATTTATATTCGTTCAAAAAACTGTAATTAATAAATAGCATCTTACGCTCACAACAAAGTTTAATTCGTACCCAGGAACTTTATATTGCTAAATAAGTACATAAAATATACTTTATATTAATGCACATACATACCTATGAGGTAATAAATGAAAATGTGAAATACAACATGATAAAAAAATGAAATTTACACCAACGTTTTAACATATTTTAAAGCTAAAATAAACACGCGATTAATTTTTGTATATAATTCAATTATTACTAACGAAACAAACGTCTGTTCCAAACATTGAGCGCTTAACATAAGTTGGCATAAATGCCCGTTATTTACATTTATAATAATAATAAACAAAATGTTATTATTTCAAGAACAGTTAACTAAAAATAGATATGGAAAATATAGTTCAGAGAAAAACACACCTTTTTTATTTAAAAACAGTGTCAGGAATAAAAGATATGACGATATTTATCGCAGCAGACACAGTTAAAAAAAACCCTTCAATTTTTAAATTCACTGTTAAACTTTTTTTTCTCGTCATTCTAAACTTAAAATGAAATAAGAAATGAATAAATCGTCACAAAACAAATATGTATGTTCTTCCAGTTAAAAATGAACGCTCCTCCACTAAAATTTCCTTATTCAATGTGTGAAGGAAAGTAAATATTGCAACATTTTACTTGTGTTCTTGCGGCGGTTTTACTGTAAACTACACTAAGAAGTCAACTAGTCGGGCGATTAGTACATCCAATTATGGCGATGACTAATCCGCTCTGTGTCACGATCGAATTTATTATGCACTAGTTGGTCGACGGATCTGGTCATCAAAATTCATAGATTATGTTAATAATCGTTTATAACAAATCAAACGATGAAAATAAACGAACCGAAGGGGCGTTCAGTTTCAAAATATACGATTTTTACACATGTCTGAAGATAACCGTCATTTTATTTAAATTTCACAAGGGCGCTGAGAAATTCGGTGGAATCTTTACGGGTATTCTAAAATTGAAAGGCTGGATTGCTGGTAGGTGGCCATGGGATCCTGTGACTGCTAGAATGGTGTTATCATCTTTAGTTATGAGGTAGGCCTTACAGTTCTTCACTTTGGAGCAGTACCATCGCCAGCCATATTTTAAGGGGTACGGATATTTTGAGTAAGTGTAGTTTTTGTACATAAGTAGCGTCCGTCCACGCTTAGACTTAACTTCGACAGCTGAAAAAAATTAATACTTTTACATATAAGTATAACAAAAACATTCCTTGTATGTAAATTTGGACTGAAAAGTTTGGCAAAATATTTTTTCATCTGCATAGTCGCCTCATGTTCGAAGAGAAATATTCATCATATTTCTATATTAAAGGTTACCATTCTAGTTATCTTGTGCTAGCTCTACGGAACATCATGCCTGTATTCCCCGAAGACGTAGGCAAAGGGGTGTTGTATATAACCAAGCTTTACAAATTACGTTTATGTACGGCACTACTATGAATTTCAATCTAGAAAAGTTCAGTAGTAACCGACCCGAGAATCGAAACCAGGCCCTCTCGATTGGTTCGCGTTTGTAACTGTTTGACCATCGGAACAGTAAAATTATGAATATTAGTATAACGTAAACGTAATTTGTGAAACCTGGGAGTGTACTGCACGCCTCTGGCTATCTATAGTATATTCCCTATTTATAAAATGTATAATCAGTATAAACCGAAACAAATAATAAAAAATATTACACACCTATTAAATATAAACAAAAACTGAACAAAAAGGATACACCAATTAATTCACTCCAATACTCGAGTGATGTGAATCATTGATGATCGAAATTATTCGACGATTACGTCTGGCTATAAATAGCGGAATGATTACTCCAACTCTACTTCACGTTAGCGAGGGTTGGGTATGAAAGAAAGAAGATGAAAACAGAATAAACGCAGTCGAGACGAGATCGTTGCGTCGCATTTGCAGCTTCACACTCGCAGAGCACGTTCGTACGGTTAAGGTAAGGAAGATGTTTTGTATGAAAGAGTGTTGGTGTAAAAATGACAAAGGCCATGTTCCGTTGGTTCGGACATGTTGAGAGAATGACTGATGAAAGAATGACGAATAATATATACGATACGAATGTTGCTGGACGCAGGTGCCGAGAGAGGCCAAGACTCACCTATCTTGACCGAATATGCCAATACTGGCTGATGGCGCAGTCAGAAGTCTCCGAAACTGGCGTGCATGTATAAAAAAGTTATGATTGTTGAGGAGGCGCGGCAGTTCTGTAAGGATAGAGATATTTGGCATTTGGTGCTCTCTACTTACCCCGCAAAGGAACAGGTTTAAAGATATGTGTGTATGTAATACGGACAAATATATTTTATTTTGCCAATTATTAATGGTATTTTATCCTTGAAGTAGGAAGAATCAAAGGCAATGGTCCATGTAACACAAAATAAATACCAACAAAACCTTCCATCGAACCGGATGACTAGAAAGAAATAAATATCATCGTATTGAAACATAATCGTTTACTTATTTCAAAATTTACATTTTACATTGTTTAAGTGAATTCTTAAATTAATTATAATTATTACTTCAATTACATATTTTTTAAAATAGGATTATGTATAAAAATTTCAAACTGAAATTGGCGGTATAAAATAATAAAAATATGTATAACACAGCCCGGTATGAAACAAAGTATGGATCAAAAGAAGGCATTTTTTTTTAAATTGACCCATGACTAATTGGGTAAGTTAATTTAAGTATGCAATTCTAAAGTGTTATTTATCTTATATAAATATACAAAATAATATTAAACCTAAAGTGTCCGCTATATTACTCCAATGACGCGTCGTCTAATCTGTCTCTACGACCAGAGGTTCTCTCAATGCTTCCAAAACGTGGTCAGGGTTGAGATAGTATTTAGGTGGCTCGTGGTTGTGGTCTTCGTAAGCAGATGTGATGAAATTTTCACTGTCCGTGAAAACATATGCGTGACAGTTCTTTAATGTCGAACAGACCCATCTTGTTCTGTTCGTCTTGTTGTACTGTTTCCGATAGGTGAATTGATGGAACAATAGCATTTCCTTACCCTTCCTCGATGTGATCACTACCGCTGTGTCTGTAAATAACCAGTTGCATTATTCCTCCAGTACAATCATAAATATGTTGTTATACTTATGGAATAATAAATTATTATCGAAATTGAAATGTAATATCACGCCTGTAATACTTGTAGATGTAGACAGAGGAGTATCGTAACACTCCCACGTATCACAAATTATGTTTACGCCCACAATCGAATAGAGGGTAGGTGAGACAATGGTTATACACAAATCTAGAGTCCAAGTCACTAATAGTAATTAGCATTAGAAAACATACATGATAAAAATCCAACAGTTCCTTACCCGAGACTTGAACCTAGGATCTCACGATTAGCAATTGTGCTTACAAACAATTGACCAACAAGGCAATCAAGCAATCAAAATGTAAAAATTTAGAATATGGACCAAATCAGTGTTTAAGATACTTTAGCTAACGATATAATTCAAAACAAAAATACGGTTACCTCTATCGGAATCAGCGACATCAGTCTTCCTCGGTGGAGGGTGGTAATGTGCTTCCTTGGTCATTATTATTTCGTCGTTGTCGTTCAAATATACAAAAGCCGAACACTCTCTCTTTGACGAGCAGTTCCATCGGGAGCCATGTTTTGATTCGTACGCTTTACGGTACCTATAATCGTTAAATTCCAATATGGTCTTGCCCTTTCTTGATTTAACAAACACGGCAACATTTTCATAAGCCTCGATGTCGTCCGTCTCTCTGCCGTCAACATCGTCTCCCTCATCGTTGTTGTCGTTCTGTTCTGCCTCTTCCGCGTCGCCGTCGTCTAAATATTCCTCGTTGATATCTGCCAAATACATGTACATTACAAAACAAAACCTTTCGCGTTGTTCAATAAAACTGGCAAAGGTCATAGCCCAAAAAGTATCTGTTAAGCCACCACCCGAATGTACCCGAGGTATACGGTTGAAAAGAAACTACATTGTACCTTATTTAATAACTTTATTGCTAATTACGTAAAACAGGTTGTTCCATTTAAAACATTTTCATATAACAAAGACAAAAAAATAATACCAACTTATCAATTATAAGTATTATAACAACTAAAAAGCTTCACTGCTTTAAATTTTATGAAATCAAAAACGTAAAAATAATAGCACTTTACACTGACTACAACAGCAGCAATTGAAACAGAAAATCACGAAACTTAAAAAATCGTATTACTAATTATTATGTCAAATATGTACCTAAATTAGTTCTTTTTAGGCACCGTGTACTTAATGATAACAAATATAAAATTGTAGTAAAAAAAAGCATAGCATTAGCTGCGTAACATAAAAAAAAACCAAAGGCTACATGATACGATCGCGAAAAAGCCTATACAGCATTGGCTCGTGGTTGTGCGTGTTGACGATGAGCACCAGCTCGTATTTGTCGTTGACATGCGCGTACACGTCACACTTGCCGCTGTTGGGCTCGTTGCAACACCACCTGCTCGTGGCGCCGTTCACGCAAACCTCCTTCCGGAACGTGTGCCCGTTTATCAGTAGGTAAGTTTTACCAGTCGACACGGAAACTACTGTAACTGAAGAAAAAAAAAACAAGCGCTAGCATCAGAAGCAACACCGAATGACACACGAAATTGGATGTGATATAAAGAGAAAAAAAAAAAAATAAAATCGAAATGCGTCGACGTGAACGTGAATAAGCAAATAAAAGTCATAATTTAGAAAATAAAAACACAATCTTTATATCCAATTTACATCAAGCATTTTTTGCATACATATAACAAGTGCACTATGCCAATGAAACATAAAACGCATCTTTCTAACTAAGCGCGTGCTGGAGAAAACAATGCACAAACTCATAAAAAATATCACTTAAATTTATCAAAACACAATAGAGCACGGGCATTGGAACCTCGTAGCTTAAAATCGTTACATATTGTTCATTGCATGCTTTAATTAAATGTTTCGCAGTGTTGGCGTTGTTATCATCACCGCCCAGAAGGGATCAGGGCCCGCAAAAAATAAATGATATAATGCTATAGACGTATGTATACTACCTAACACAAGTCTACAGTAGTACAAGTTTGGCGTAATTTAGACCGAATTAATCTTTCACTTTAATGTACTTTCCCGCTTTGGTGACGTAATACACAGGCGGGGGGTGATTGTGGTCTTTGTTATAAAATACGATTTTTCCATCTTCGTCTAATTTCACTTGCGCTTTGCATTTCGTAGTGATCCTCTTTGAACAGTACCACAATCGATTTCGGCGACTGTCAACGCTGTTGAAGGTAAATCCGTCTGTCATCAACAATGGATGTTTACCTTGCACGGAAGGTATGAGCTTGTATTCTATGTCTGCAACAAAAGTTCAAATAAATAATATAACATTAAGCTAGGAAGTTCTTGAGGTTTTCAGTATATTGATTGTTCAAAAATTCTCGAAGTAACGGTTTTAATGAATAAATTTCAAAAAAATATATATATTGTAATGTTTACGTTATTAATAATAGTACCTAATGAGCACCGGGGCAGAAATAAATGTAAAAAATTATTAGCATATTTTTAGTGATGCCAACCGTAGATAAAGATCAAGTTTGTACAAATCAATGCAGCCTCAATATATGGTTGAATAATATGCCGTTCTAATCTACTTTGAAGTTATCAGCATAAATTTTTACCTCCAGTACACCAGTGATTAATGAGCCATTTATATATTATGTCTTGACTTTATATGATACAAAACTATATAGAATTATTGCTCTTTTATGACGTTCTCTTTTTAAAACAGATAAAACCGAACCATGGGGCAGTCAAGGAGCATCCAAATGACTGAGTCTGAGCACTTATCTTTGTTTTCTTGAGACGTAATTCACAGATACCTAGTTATAGTAGAAGCAGGTCACTGTTTTAGTGTTAGCGGTCTTTAATATAATTTGTTCCCCAGGTGTGGCAAAGCTTTTGTGGCCAATCTCGAAAAGAGTTGAGAAGAGTTAAGAGAAGAGAAGAGTCTGTATAAAGATATAGATACATAGTGACCAATTAAATCCATGTGGCTGGTGAACAATCACTATTTTCATAATCATATTCATAAGATGGTATTCAATAAAAAGCATATCAGTTAGTAACGTTCAAAATTGTTTCGTGAACAGGAATTTTAAATCTCGACATGCTCTTGATTTCAAACATTGCAAAATACTGATAAATATTTTTTTACATAATAATAACACTGGCCGTTCTAAAATACATATATGATGGCTGTTTAGTTAAAAATAACTGCAAATTAATAGTTTAGCGTATTTACAATTAACCGATACTTTTTTTTATTTACGGTTTCCGTATTACGACACTCTTGAAATCTAAACGCAAGGTGCGGATGCTGGAATGAATACACAACCATGAAAATAGAATATATACAAGATAATAAACAAAAAAGATGATATACAACACTATATACACTAAACCTCTAATTGGAATATTGAAAATACGTTATGATCATAGTGATATTGAAAATGCATACAACATTAATCTTATATACATGTCTATTTAACAAAAAGCAATCTCGTAGTAGTCTCTATAAACAAATCCAAAATCCGACCGAGGTGTTCGTCGCATCGCGGAGCAGCAATTGTTGATTCAATTGGATACCACAATTGATTCAAACGGCATTATGTACATATAACGAATACGGGACGTTTAAAACGACCGATGGGACCAAATGTGTTTGGCTCGATAAAAGTAAATGTGCGTAATAAAAGTAACACGGGTGGTTTTTCATAACCATTTATGAATACAAGTTAGTGACACATCTCTATAGAGTAATCATTACAGTTTAACAATAAAAATCACATGCGTATCTCGTACACAACGGCCTTGGAAATTCCCACACAGCATAAAGCATTGACAACATTGCATGAGAAAAAAACAGAAATTTTATATTCCAGCCACTTGTGAATGTACAGAATTAATTTACATATGCAGGTGATCTTGAAACAGATAAGCAATGTTTCATTTAAATTTGGATGACATTTTCTGGTTATTGCGATCAGATAAAAAAAAAATGTAAAAATTTCAACTCAATCTAATGTAACGGCCTCCCTTAGTTACGCAGTAGTATGGCGGGGGATGGTTGTGTTCTGACTCATAGGCCTTTATTGTGTTGTTCCTATAAAATTTCACTCTGGCCCTGCATCTGCACGACAATCTCCTAGAGCACGCCCAGAATCCTTTGCTGACTTGGTTGAAGGTGTAATTTTCCAACATCAAAAGAGAGTTCTTGCCTTTTGCGGTAGGTATAAATTTGTATTCTAATGCTGAAATTAAATAAAATAGTATACCGAACTATGCTTAACCGTAAACTTAACTACAAGTAGTCACTCAATAAATTGAAAGAAAATATAAAAACGTAACATGATGTAAATTAAAGTCGATTAAAAACATTAACGGAAAGTAACTTAAAAAGAACCCAACAGAAATAATACGCATTACACAAATACTGAAGGAAACAAGTTTTATGACAAACATATTATCATAGATTTTAATTATTCGATTGAGTAATCGTTTGCACAACATTAAAAAAAAATGTGCGATCCGTATTACGTCATCAATGATATCTCATTAGCTTTTGTATTAGTGGAATATAATCGAGAACATTTGATTCCCGAGTACACTATACGCTTAGTTATTTAATGTAATAGTTATAATACTTAGATACGTATTTACAAATCAAGCTCTCCAATTATACGAATCGTCTACTGCGTGCGCCTCATCGTTAGTCTTAAAACTGATATTATGGTAAGAAAAAATAGTGTTCATATTCATTTTCATAATGATAGTTCATTAAACAGCTTCTTATAACAACACACAAATTTAACCAAAACACAACAATTGCAATTCCGATTTAGTCTTTTTGATTTCGGTTTCTCGAAAAGTTACAAATTAAGTTTCAATAAATAATGATTTAATAATATAAACTTGCATGTTAAACGCACAATGAGCGTGGACTAGGAAGTAGGAACTACGTATACAAATGGCGGCAGTAATGGGACGTTCGATCTGCCCTCAACTTGACGCACTGCCCGCGGCGGTCGATGGACGACATGGGAGGGGGGTGGTTGTGGACTGGATCGTAGTATATAATTTCTCTTTGTTTATTGAATTTAATTTTTGCCGTACAGTGGCACGCCGATCTTCTGGAACACGCCCAGTACAGTTTATATTTGTTCACTTGGTTATATGTATAATTCTTCAACACCAGTAGGGGATTCTTGCCGGATTTGCTCGGGATAAACGAGTATTCTAATGCTGAAAAAAGATTATCTGGTTTATAATCGTGCGTGAACACAAAATTGAATTACTCATGCGATACGTTACAGAGGATATGGGAGTGTTTGTAATAAAACGTGCATGTCTCAGATTTACCCTAGCAGCCTCTTAAAGGGTGCCAAGTCGATCTAACCACATTTGTCTGACGTGTTTTCGACTCATCTTAACACTTATCGTTCTGCATGGAGATTCGTGTTTAATATTGAAAAAGGTTCAAAGATATATGATGATAATATTTGTTAAGAATAATATATATTTAGGGCTACTATAAAAGTAACTATACATAATAACGATAGGTAATGAAATAGTGATTAGTAAAATTACATCTACATGAAAGAAGGAAATTAAAATACATTGATAACAATAGATATATATATA
>DWEI01001030.1:0-18138 GCA_018245875.1 Mysoria ambigua | reverse complement strand
ATTGTCGGGGGGCGTAGCTCAGATGGTAGAGCGCTCGCTTAGCATGCGAGAGGTACCGGGATCGATACCCGGCGCCTCCAAAGGAATCATTTGTAATAATACTGTTTTTTAATTGTATATTTTATCTAACAAAAAAAGAATAGGCTTCATGTCTAATTAGTATTTTTAATTTTTTTTCTGCCTTGCGCTTATCTATAATTTAGCTTGTCTAGGTTATAAGGACAAGTCAAATTCCAAGTCATGTACTATTCGTTTTTCTACTAAAAATACGTAAATAAATTTTCTACTAAAAATAGTAGCGGGATTCTGAACCTGAATTTGTGTTCGGTATATGGCAATAGGCTCACCACCTAATTTAAGATGGGACGTAAACATATGAAACATAGGAGCGTGCTGCAGCCCTCGGTCTAACTTTTAAGGGATTACAGACATTGTCATATGGTCCCTGTTTCGTTATTTTTAATTCGTTTATTTAAAAAACCTCATTCATTTAAAAACAATATTTTATAAATTACGTACTAATGTCGTTACAAAAGTACTGCCAAATAGTGTTAAGGTATATGTGTAACGTTACGTTATATTAAAAAAAATAATTGTGTAATGTGTATTCCGGACATTAGTTTTATAACTAAGATTTTTACTAACAGAAAATATGGATTAATATTATAAAAAATAAATATTATTGTTATAACAAGAAAATTAGTCCTATCTCTTGTTGCCAAACAGCAAATAATACATAATGTTCATTTACAATGTAATGTTTATTTATATTTATAAAAACGTCTACATACATATATACATATTTCATAACATTGTATATGGTTACTAACATTATTTGCACTTAGTAAAATGCTTGAATGCCAGTTATCCCTCTTCCCAGGATCAGGGCATGAACGTCGTGTGTACCCTCGTACGTATTCACCGCCTCTAAATTCATTACGTGTCTAATTACGTGGTATTCATCAGAAATTCCATTTCCACCTAGCATATCTCTCGCAGTTCTTGCTATTTCTAAGGCTTTGCCACAATTATTTCTTTTAATTAATGATACCATTTCTGGTGCTGCCAAGTGTTGATCTTTAAGCCGACCTACTTGTATACAGGCCTGAAATCCGAGAGCTATTTCAGTCACCATGTCCGCCAGCTTCTTCTGGACGAGCTGATAAGAAGCGAGCGGTTTCTGGAATTGTTTTCTATCTAATGTGTACTGTCGAGCAATTCGCAAACATGTCTCGGCGGAACCAAGAGCGCCCCAAGCGATCCCATACCGAGCGTTATTGAGACATCCGAAAGGACCCCTCATGCCTACAACGTTTGGCAATAAATTCTCCTCCGGTATAGCCACTTCGTCGAGTAATATCATGCCTGTAGCCGATGCTCGTAAAGAAAATTTCCCATCGATTTTAGGAGTATCCAAACCTTTTTTAACTTCTGCTCTATCAACAATGAACCCTCGTACTTTGTTGTCTTCCGCTTTCGCCCATATAATGAGAATATCCGCAATAGGTGAGTTTGTTATCCATGTTTTTGAGCCTGTAAGTACATATCTCTTAGCTTTATCATCATATTTTGCTCTCGTTACTAAGCCGCCAGCATCACTTCCAAAATTTGGTTCCGTCAGTCCAAAACACCCCACTAATTCACCTTTCGCCATTCTAGGTAAGTATTTTTGCTTTTGTTCTTCCGAACCGTACATGTAAATTGCTCCCATGGCTAAACTACTCTGCACACTCATAGCTGATCTGTACGCCGAATCTACTCCATCAAGTTCCCTTGTAATCAATCCGTAAGTAATACTTGACACTCCAGCACAACCGTATCCTTTAATGGTGCATCCAAGAACACCTAATTCACCCATTTCTTGGTAAATTTTACGATCAAAAATTTCATTTCTGTTTGCTTCCACTATACGTGGTAATAGTTTCTCATTACAATAAACTTTGAATGAGTCCCGTATCGCCTTTTCGTCGTCTTGCAATTGTCTTTCTAAATTCAAGGGATCCTCCCAGTTAAAATTTACTTTAGCGGCGTTTGAGCATGTTGTTGATAATTGTCTCAAATTGCTGGAGTTAAAGAGGAGAGAACATGCTCTCGAAAATTTGATAGCCGGCGCTGACATTATATTAACACAAATTACTTGTTAGCACAAATGGTTAAGGGGAAACGTAGCAAATTATTTATTTACTACACACGATAATACTTCAAAAGTAATTTGGTGTAATCAATATTGAGTTGTTTAGAAAGCACTTATTTGTCACAATGTAACACACAGTGTTTAATTTACAGACATTCGGTTTCAATTTTGGTATTGTTATTGTAACCGCGTAAATAACCTCGCCAGTGACCCAGTGACGGCGGACTGTCTCAAAATAGTAACCTCGCTGGACTCGCCGCTATGTTCACGCCGTCGACATACGACGCGCGCGGCGCCGCTGCGCGTGTGTGCGTCTTATCTGGCCTGTTTGTTCCACGTACTTATCACATTTGACAATATTCTTAACATCGAACTATCGTAAATAGAACTTAAAGGCGCGTGCGTGCGTTATTTAAGATAAAAAATAAATAGTTAGTTGTTTATGTTATACTTACCCAATTTATGTACGACAATTTTAACTCAATTACTCAATAAATTAATTAATTAATATACATCGTTTCTTTTACAATATAAATTTAATGTAGTTATATCTCCTACGTGACAGCTTTGTGGGTCTTGTTGGTTGCAGGTGCCATTGTCGATCAGGAGGTCCTGTGGTCGATTACCGAGTGGAACCCAAAAAAAAATCTAATTTAGGTTCTCTAATAGTTGGTCGGAGTCTGGATATGTGCCCGGTGTATAGCCATAGTCTCACCACGTGTTCCACAGTGGAACGTAAATGTAACTGGTGAAACGTGGCAATGTTCTACATACGTCTGCCTACCTCTTTGGGTGTGAAGTTACGTTTACATCTACCACAAGGTTTAATGCAGTTCTTAATAAATACATGACTGGGATACATAAATACGAGCCGGTTTACACTACACTGTCTTATTAAAACATTTATTCTTTTCATTCTCGAATTATTTTTCCCTTGTTTAGTTTAAAATACATATTTTCACAGAACATAGCGAGATTAGCGTCAACAGAAGCGGAAATTCGGGCAAATTGCACGTCGCACTCAAAATTTCGCATTACACAAGAGACAGAAGAAACAGCAGAAAAAATTTCACGAACCACCCCTAAGCGGGCAGTGCGTCCTCTTTACGGACACTTGCCGCTCTTCGAGCGAAGAAACCGTCGATTACATCATCACGCCAGGGTCCTGACCTCCTGGGAGTGCCAACCATCAGTATCACTAATAATTTATAACCATAGTAGAAACCTACAACACTCTAAATTAAACCTTATAAAACGTATACAGAGGTAAATCCAAAATTGTATAAAGTTGGAACGCAATGTATCGTGAACTTTATTAATTAGCTTGCCATCCAAGTAGCGACAAATAATTCGACCGAATGGCCGCGCAGCCCATCGCGCGACCGCTCGTCGGCACCGGTCGTCCGCGCGCCTTACGTCCAGTGGCAAAAACCACAGTGTTATGAATGCGAACAGGGTTTTAGCTTGCTACAAATATTTCTACGTTGTTCTTTGTTGCTGCGCGCCAAACGAAATTGTATTAAATCTAACTAGCGGAATCTCGTGACCTGCGACGGGCTCTCTTTGCTGGGCAACACATTTGGGAAACGTGATTTTCATACTTAGGAAGAAATATAATATGAGAATACAAAATAACGACTGGACCCTTGGCCAAGTTGGTTTCAAGTGCGTCCACCGATCCGGTGGTTCTGGGTGCACTTGGCTCACCTCCTATTTCACAGTGGAACATAAACGTGGGAGTGGAACGTGGCAGTGTACTACATACCTCGTCTACCTCTTAGAGGTTTACAAGCGTGATGTTACGTACTTTTCAATATAATAATTTAAATCGAAACAAAATTGTCAGAGATAGTAAAATATATTTCGTCAGAGATAGTAACATAAATTTAGTAAGCTTCCGTTCAAACCAGCCGTTGCTATGGTGGAAAGCGAACGTTAATGGAAAGTCGATAAGACGGTACGCCTAAGAGTTACGAATTTCTTAAAATATTGTTATTAAATGGGAATGTTCTGGGAATGTTCTGCATTCCTCTGCCTACCTCTTCGGGGATTACAGGCGTGAAGTTACGTTTATTGTTATTAAACTGTAAAACACTTTGCGTTAATTGAGAACAATAGAAAAAAGAAAATCGTAAAACATATCTTGACTTCAAAGATGTTTCGTCCTATAACCGTAACTGTACTACATATTACATGTAACATAAAGCTAATGTCTAAAATGAATTTGTGCCCGGAGTATGTACGGCTATGTAGGTTCAACCCGTATTCCATGTTGAGGTATGACAGAGCTGGTGAATCGTGGGAGTGTACCACTCGTCTACCTTCAAATACCTATATATCGTAGAATTTACAGATGAATTTTCTTTAAAAACGATATAACATCCGACAGAAGATGCCTCGGCTCATATAATCAGTGACAAAAAGGTTCCATCGCATCTTATTTCGTCATACCCGACAATGTAAATGATACAGCCGGGATGAGTCTTCTATAAATTATTCACTCTCTATTTGCATGACAAACGAGTAAGGACGGAAGGTCTTAGACCTTTAATGGCACCTCTACGCTGCTTGAAAGTCCTTTACGTGACTAAACGTGTCTTATTACGTGCCTCGAAACGATGCCGTAACTTCAAAAATTACGTGCGCCGCGAGTACCTACTGTGTCTCATGTTAACAGTGATATTTTGTTATCATCAACTAAAGTGTATGAGTTGTTATTACGATAAGTTAAGATGACAGCAGCTGCATCTCGAACTTAAGTAAACGAAGTGATAATAGTTTTAGTACACTCGATAAGTGGGTAAAATACGAATAACATTTTATAGATTTTAAATTCACCAAGACGCTTGTTATCCCCGAAGAGGTAGACGAGCACTGTGACACACTGTCACCGTTCACCGATTAATTTTTACGGGCATGAACATGGAGACCATGGAAAGTGTGCCTCTGCCCGGACACCGGACACAAATCAGACTCTGAGCCACTGCTGCCAGAAATTTTGACTAGAAAATCTGGGTTAGAATAATTAAGGATCCGGGAATAAACCTAGGAAGCTGGAACCTGCAGTCGCGCTTTACAATTCTTAAAAATATTATATTTATCGAATTAACAAACATAAATACATATATAAATTTTGAAATGCCTTCATGTATAAATAATGTGTTCCCTGAAGTAACGAATTACTTATGCACTTAAGACAAATATTTGTACTGTGTGCGAATTGAACTCACGACCCCGAAACTGCGCAGTTTCTATAACAATGAATCCACAAACAAGTCGAGTAAACCGAATGATTATAGTACCTAATAACTTATTTGAATTTATTCTTTAAACGCGAACAAATAGCCTAGGCTGTGTTAAAACGAACTCGTGGTCGTTGGCGGTGAGTGTACCTGTGAGTCTCCACGGTACAATGACACAGGACCCTCCTTAAAATATCACCTAGCAATATCTAAACTGTGTAACTGTCTGTGCCACGCGCTAGTTCCAGGCGCCTGCGGTCAGACGCCTCCTGGGCGACGCGGGTCCTTGAATACTAACTCTCACCTTCGCAGCATGAGCCTCGACAATTTTTAACGGTCGTCACATTTCTCGGTCGTATGCAAATGCCTTATTATCATACGTTTTATTGTCAGCAAAACGTTTTTTGTACAAATAAAATGTGCCCGTTAGAAAACATAACGCAATTCAACTCTATTATACAGAGATAAATACACCTAATGAAATTTATTAACGTAGGTACCTAGGTATATTATAGTTGCAACTTTTACGTCCCGCTGCAGTGTGGCGGTGAATGTGCTGCCGTTCACGGAGCGCGTATGCGCAGTTACTGTTATGTTTTTCTTATTACTAAACACGTAGATCAAGTGTAATTCTTCATTATGACGCATGTACTTATACTTGCATGTTTTTTTTACTAAAAACATATTTTGATTAAATTTATATTACTTACTTTAGTACTTTACTTTACCTTTACTAAAATACATATGTAATATTTAACATATAGTCGTTTAGTTACAACCATAATTTAGTTAAAATAATAACAAATCGTACAAAATCGCATTCCAAATCCCTCCACGGTCTATTTTTTAAGTTCGAGTACACAAATTGACAGCTGAAGGTCTCACAGATCTAAGTATCCCGGTCTACTGTATTATAAAATCACTAACGCGAGTTTCGTTCCCGAATTAGAACATTACGGCAAGTTCCCCGGCAAACATAAATGGAATAGTCGTGTACTTTCACAGCCAGGAATACGGGATAATCTAAGTATATATTAAGTACACACCCAGCTATAATTAGCTTGTGCTTGCGAATGTTACGCGGTTTCCCAAATTCCTGGAATTACTCATATAAATATATAGTATATAGGTATCGCAAATGTTACTCTTAGACCGTAGAATACTGAGATAATTTTATATACTTTCGTATATAACATTATAGTCATATCCATTTATCTGAAATTATTATTGATACTAATTAAATATTCAATGACGTTAGGTGCCAGTACTGTGTTATAATTAATTTTAATAGAAATATGTATTCAGAGCTTCCCTGGTCTTACTGTATTGATTGTATATAATATCTTTCACTCCCAAAGTGATTCCTTCCTCGCCCGAGAACCGCCGCAGACCGACGATATTCCAATCTGTTATAATTAACCTTCGGAGATTTCTCTGAGCACTTCACCCAAATTGGTCTGATCAAAACGAAAGACACTTGACTATTAATCACCCATAATCACATACAGAATGTAAATGCGGCTGATGCATATGTAAAAGACATTAATGCCGAGTAAGCTCTATGCTGAATTACCAAACAGACTGAGAGTATTCTAGCTGCAAATCCATTTAGTGAATTATAATTATTTGTGCGGTAAACAAGAGATGGAATTGATTCAATGAATTCATTTTATTAAATATCGGAATAGTTTTTGTGTTACTTATCGCAGTCTAACTGAAAAATATTATACTAAGTCGGAGTAATATTTCTCAGCTCTAACATGCAAAATATTAATATGTTATAATGTAAATTCTTTAAACTTTGTTTTTGCCGAATTGCTTTTGTTTCATAAGATTCAAATCATACCGACAATACTTACATCGTGTAGAAATTATAATATAAATATATTCTTATACTCAATGTTGTTTGAAGCCTACTAATTTGCGACGAAAAGTTTCGAAGCAACAAATTTAATGTTTAAACAAATTCCATTTGAACCCATTACGACGAACTTTGTAATTTAATGTCAAAATTTGTTACAAAGAAATTTCGGCGCGGGGCGTGATGGAGAAAATTTAAAGGAACAATCACATCGATTGATGGAACAGTGGGCCAAATAATAAGTTGCGAACGACGAGCCACTCGCGTCGACGATCGCGCGCGTACTCCGAACATACTTTACTTGTTCATTTTGCATTTAAATATTTGGTAAAACGGTCTCACTGATTTTTCGTCATAATCTGCACAGTTGCAGCATTTTAGGGTATACAATACAATGTAAGAAACAAACATCCCTACACGGCTATCTAAATTCTAAGTAATCTTTAAGAAATAACACCGACTATAAATTTAAAAAAAAATAGGTAGGAATAATGTTTTATCTTTATAATTTGTGATTTTTTGCCCAACGTAAGAGTTGTACATTTACTAACAGTTGCATCGCAAATACACAATGCATTCTCTATTCGATTCCTCGCGGACTGTTGCGATTAATGTTACCATAATTTTCGAAGTTACTGGGACTTTATCATTCAAAATCCTATATATCGTTAATGCCAAAATTCTGGTGCTCTTATAGTATAGTTATGTCGCACCATGGAGCTGACGAGGAGGTCTGTTGTTTTACACCGACCACAAATGCGGACACCAAGTTATTACAGATAAGTACAAATTAAAATATCTAATACTAACTCAATCGATTTGTTTATTGATATTTACACGTTTTTCACGGCAATTATATCTGTTTTAAGAAATCTTTTCAATATTGTTTCGCCATATACAAATTATGCCAAGATACATATACAATAGTGACACGATAAACGTCTACTTCTTTAATGACATACCAGCAGCCCTAAAGGTGCCCTTCACAATAATACGTTTGTCTGCATAATTTAGCAGCGGTAGGAACTAATAGTATTACGATAATAAAAAGATTCGGATATACAATAATTGACTGCCGCGCAGGTCATTTTGGTGGCAAGTGTGAGTGCTGATCGAGAGGTGCTAGGTTCAAATCCCGGGCACTATTGATTTTTTTTAAACTACTGGAATGTTCTGCATTCCTCTGCCTACCCCTTCGAGGATTACAGGCGTGAAGTTACGTTTTACGTTTTTAATTACTGTTTCTAGTTAGGCACGGAGTCACGGAATATGACCGGTGTACGGTCCAACAAAACGTTGTCTCCTCCTAGTAAGTAATGATAAAGCTTGGGCAAGTTTCGTCAGCGCGCACAACGGACGAAAAAGCCTCGTCGTAGTGGCCAGCTCGGAAACAGGACACGGGATATTTATGAACCAACTGTAAATGTACCGCCGCAGCGTATTTAAACTGTTCCACTGAGAGTAATGTGTTATTTGTTAAAGCTACGAAGAATAATTAGTACAAAAATACGTTTTAACGAGATCGGCATCATTGTGATTACTTTGATTTTGTATAATAAAAATATTTCCTTAAAAGGGTGACCTTCCTTCGAAGGTATATAAGGCACTGTATTACTTGGGATTCTTATTTTTCATTCTCGAGCAACATCTTAATACCACCTCGGTTACTGCAACTGTGAACTCTTACCATCAGGCGAGACGCCAACTTATATTGAATGGTTTTTAATACAAAAAGTGTCTCATTTTCAATCGTGGTTATTTCTGCTGAAAAACAGCATATTTCATAAAAGTAGGCACGAAAGGACGACGCAAAAGTCGATATTCTTGTACACATCGCTTCGAATATAAAACAAACAAGGCCCTCGTTTACTAAAATTAAGAAAATTACTCTAACGTTGTTTCAACTCCGGCTCCCGTCGCCAGGCACTTCGCATTGGCGTTAATTCCTCGCTGAATGCCTGCCTCAATCAGAAGTTTTAATTGCAAACTCTTAATGAGGTAAGCTACAACCTCAAAATAGTTCGCTGTCGCCGATCTGCACTGGGCTCCGATTTTATCGTTTGCCCAAATGTGATTGAAAGCGTTACACGGTATTTCTGTGGTCAGAAATGTTTTTAAGCTTAAGGCGAAGTTGTGTGAACATTAAATATAAGGGTGACCCTCCTTTACGCTATCGTTACGAAGGAACACGTTCTGAACAAATGTACGTTTGATGGGATTTAAAAGATTTTATACGTCGTATACCGTGAGACTGACGCTCAGGCCCGTGCACTTGCGATGCACTCGACTGCACAGCCTTCGTCGGCGGTACACCTTGCAGCCAGTGGAACATGTCAACCATGATCATGTCATTTCTAGGAGGTTGCGATGATAGCGACCTAATTTACATTTTTATAACTACACTCCGTAAGCTAAAAGTAAAGAGACTGCGTCGTCAGTACATCTTTAGGTAAGATGTCTTGTGGAGATGTGAACACAGTTAAAAAGATCTAAGTTATTTAAGATACCACGGTGGGACGTGTGTATATTGTCACTGGTGAAACTCGCAAATGTACTGCACTCCACTCTCTACCTCTCCGGGGATTATAATTGTGATGTAACAGTTTTTTAAACTGTTTTTTGTTTTCTTTTAATTCACAAAGGAATAATATATTTCATTTCTTTGAAAGGTAACAAATTGGCGATTTTGAAAAAAAAATTCCGCTTTTAAAATCATATGATTAAACGTTAATAGATGTAGGCACTAAAAGCGATACCAACATGCAGTAATTTACTGTCCTGTGTAAACAAAGTCTATTGATTATGCCTACCTATTCTAAAATTGATTACACGTACATATTATTGCTGTAATACACAGTATAGTGTTTGCAAAATATCATGAATTATATGATATATATATTGATGAGTCAGTGTATCATGCTTTTAAATAGTATGATGAATATGTATGAGAGAAATAAATTCAACAATACAAACAAGAAATATCGTAAAAAATATATAACCTCATTTTATTTCAGAATCTTTTGTCATAGCACTACAGTGCTTCTAAAACATTAATCTGACATATGTAATTTCAAGGATGTCTTATAGAATGGCCGAAAAATTTAAGAAAATCAAAAAATACGATTCCACCATTATTGAAATGCATTCAAGATAGCAAGTATAATAACTTTAATTAAAGATAAACGAAAATAGTTTGTCTTGAAAAAATTGCAATTTTTCATACAATGTAGTGGGTGACAAAAAGCGCACTGCTTTTGTACATTGACGATGAAATTTAATGTTTTAATAATAACAAGAGAAAAGAAAAAAACTTATGTTGGTTCTGAAAGGTTATAAACATTTTTTATTGAATATATGCTATTGTACTTATTAACTTCTTTTGTAACGCCGAAGAACACTAGTTGAGGTCTCATTTAGAATTCATACCGGACAGTCGGAATCCCCTATTATGAGAGCAGCCCCTTTCGGAACAAAGCGTTCCCTTCTGTTCAAACACCATCGCCAAGTTCAATATTTGTATAATTATACAATCCGCGCTCAGCTACAGCGTTTTGTGTATCGTGGTCGCGCCGGCTTTCGGCGACATTTTGATAATTGTTATCGACTTCTGAATAAATACAACAAAATCGCCTCAAGGTTTCATTTCTATAACGATCTAGGTGTATTCTTCAGTTTCGTGCGGCACAGAGAGAGCGCAACAGCACTCATTTAACCATCAGTGCTATAGTGATCTCTTGAGCAAACAAGCAAACGGAACACTTCGTACTACTTGATTCACCGCTGCTGTAAATATTACGCCTGAACAGTGGCTTTACGTCGACTTTAAAAGACTATCTTAGCGACTTTCTTTAGTTGCTTCATGGCATAGCGCTCCAGGCAAATCAAAGATCCCTGACAAACAAGTACAGTAGAACACTGGGTTTCGTAAAGCAAATCAACACAGTGCACCAACTGAACCTTTGCAACGCGACCAAGTTTCCGAGTAGCGATACTCCATTCGTGAGCTTTGAGTTCAATAAACACAGCCGCAATCTTAAGCTCGAACTCAAACGGAATTTTAGCACAAGTACATAATTTCATGTAGTATTAGATGTTTAATAATAATATTTAAAATCATTTTTCACAATTTAGGTTACATTCTCAACATAGGACTTTTAAAAAGCACCGAAAAATGTTTATTTCACCATTTAACTATTCTATTTACTTTATAAGAAATACAAGTACATACATGCATGTAAAAAAATAGTAGAATTATATTGACGTATTTTATATATGTACCAAATTTTTCGTACTTAAATGAATTTTTAGTATATAATATTTAGTAATGAAAGTATTATTTCGATTTGGAAATGTTACACTCACATATTCGCAGTTAACATGTCAAGGTGATGAATAATTAATAAACTACAGATGATCTTAATAAAACTGAAATGATTTTAATATCTATCCAGTAAATAATTTATATAACAATTCCAGGAAAATGTTGTATGTATTTTTTTTAAATTTACCACACATATGCTTACATACCTATCCCAATTCAGAAAGATTATACATTACTCAATTACATCATTACTCAATACATCATTACTCGATACATAATTACTCAATACATCATTACTCAATACATCATTGCTCAATACTCAATACATCATTACTCAATATTCAATACATCATTACTCAATTAATTAAATCTTACAATGATCATGAAACTTTCTTTTTATCCACATCAAGCAGTACCATTTGCCTTAGTATTTGTGTCAGAATTATAAGAGCTTGATATAAGACATAGATAAGTATGAAAACTACGACAAAGACAAAAATATACAAATCCAGCATACTATATGAAAACCAGCTCATGTCCCGCGCGGAATTTTTCATGAAATCCGCGCCCTTGTGTCTTATAACATACTCGATCCAATACACAGCCGCGTCTAGCGGTTTCATCGGTCTGTCTTTAAATCTAGCCGATAGCTCTTTGGCTTTGTTCCTGTAGGATTCGTTATAAAGGACGTCTAAAAGAGCGTGCTCTACGGTATTTTCATTGATACTGTGGTAGAGCAACATTTTGCCGAGTCCCGTTTGCTGCACTTGGACCAAGTTGTTATATTGATCCGCGTAAATTGGAATACCGATGATCGGAACTCCGTTGAAGATTGCTTCTTGCGTGCCGATCAGCCCGCCGTGCGATATGAACACCACCACGTTCGGGTGCGCTGTAATATTGTGTATTAAACTAGTTAATAACAACGTCTTCATCACGTTTGCCATTTAATAATGCTATCATAAAATGTCTGCGTACTTGTGCTCTCATCGTATAAGCTTTATTTTGTAATAAGTGTACCTGAGTGTGTACATAATTTGGGACATTGTTCATTAATCAGTCAAGTTTAATAAGTCGGTATATATATACTAAGTTTACCAAACTCTAGCCCTAACGACCGGACAAAGAGTAGGGATGGGTCACCCTTCCACGTCATTCCTTGTAATAGTACAAAGCAAGGGAGAATTTACTGGCTTTAATTTACATCAGGCGATTGACCTTAACTCTTGCGAACTACTCCTAAGGGACAACAGGCAATAAATTAAGAGTACACACGTTTCGTCCTACTGATCCGTTATAAACCCACACTAAACATGTTGTTAAAATTGCCTTTTGAATGCTTATAATAACGCATGTTTTGCGTTATTACAGAGCCGTGTTACGTCTTAAAAGGTTGTAGTATAATGTTGAAACATTTATGAAAAGTTACATATAGAACAATTAGGTAGTTTCTAAAATCCACAAAATAAATGACATTAGTAGCTTCAGACTTTTGTTCCTTGAAAATAATACCTTATACCCATAAAAACAGGTTTATGGTGAGCCGGACGGACACGTCACCTAACATCCGTTTCCTTATCAAACAATCGACATGGCAACATACTCGTAATTACCAAACAAAATTACATTTGTGTATGTCGGAAATGTGAGATTATGCAATCGGTCCGCTACACTTGCCTCATAGATAATATAATAATATATCATATGTTCCAGCTTTTGATTTAATCTAACAGATAACAATACTGTCTTATCCTCTATGATAAGCATTAATTTGCAATTGTTAATAATATTTGCCTATTCCGCTTTTTTGACGTAACAATAAAAAGGAATTATCATTTAGGTTAATTACTAACGGTGTCATTGGCGAGTCCATGTAAGCGTCCACATTCGGAGTCACCGGGGCGGTTGCACAACTAACGCCAAGTGAAGAATTGGGTGCGGACCCTAATTAATTCAAGCGAAATGGCTCTTACCGAGTATCTCCCTTTGGGGCAGCCACTTCCGGGTGACTAAGTTAGCTGGCTTGTCCGCTAATTCGTCATCCTCCCATTTCCATAAAACTGTTTGTTTCAATTTTCGAAACACGTTTAGGAATGCCCTCTTTTTGTCCTCTGGTAACTCCGAACTGCGCACGTTTGATCCGAAGTTCATGTAAACCACACCATGCTCTGCTTCATCTAAGAGTTGTTTAATATCCTAAAACATGTTATTACAGCAAAATTACAACATGTCTAAGCAATCTAATTATCAAACACAGCTCACTAGGGCTATAGGAGAAGAAAATGTAGAATGTAAGTCATCATCATCATGATCCACCCTTTTACCGTTGCACTGTTGCATACGAGTCTGCTCTCAAAATGAGGGAACTAAAGTCACGACTGCCACGCTGGCTAAGCGTGAGTTAGCGGACTTCACGCGCCTTAGAGACTACTTTTTGGAGAGTTCCCAGGTGAGGAGGCTTCCTCGCGACATTGAATTCACTGTTATACCAAATGATTTTTAATCTAACAACTCACATTAATACGCAAAATTGCGTAATAATATATTGTCGTATGATACTGTTCCACAATGAGCAACTAAATTGGATATAAATACATGAAAAAACAGAATGTCGCGTTTGTATTTTTCTGATGGGGTAGACAGAACAGTGTTAGTTATCCACTTTTCACCAGTTAGGATATACATCCCTAGCGCCTTATGCTATACACCAGATACTTTGGCCATAAATCTTGTTTGAACGTCCAGCGCCTGCATCAACAGTCACGCAAGAATAAGTTTCCATTAAAATTGCGTATCGTCAATGTGAAAGTACAAGCTCCGTATATGGGATTTTTATATGAACATGAGTAGGCATGAGAATTAAATATGCTTGTCTGTTTGTACAATAACAACAACATAAGAAAAAATACTTAAATACACAAATATACCTAATGTATATAGTAACATATTGTGTCATATTCAGATAATACATTAGTATGTATAAAGTAGCTTACAATATAAAAAAGTTTTACCTTTGTCATTACAGGCTGCCAATAGACATTTAGATGAGGGCATACGATAGAAATTGAGTACATTGAGAGAAAAAGCGTCAGCCGAGGAAAAACAATGTATGGACAATATATGTATGCAGGTGTGATATTTAGTCAGTGATGATTTCGCGTATTGTGACTACGGTACAAGACCAATATTGTCCCATGTACAGCAGCTCTCATCAAAAACATTTTGCAAAATATATCATTAACTTAAAACTGGAAAAGACTGACGTGACAGGATCTTACATACTTTAAACTAGTGAGTGATCAATAACAGTGTAATAATGCTCCGTGTTTTACAATTACATATAACATACAGCATGAAATCACATATTGTTACAAAATGTACTTAATTGAGGATAATTTCAAAGTAACCTGTCATTTCATCTTGAGGACGTGTGATTAGGTAATGCCAAGTTCCTTTACAATACCGTGGTCTGTAATCAAGCGTAATCGTTACTTTAATAACATGCTTATGTAACGCACGGAATATACATTGGTGATGCTCATAATTTAGGATAACTCTTCAACCTACCGAAGGAAGTTTCGCATCGCTTTTCGATAGATGGATCCCCCCGATCTCCACAATATTAGGCAAGTACGCAGCCGGCGTGTCGACACTGAAGTGGCTGTTGATCAGGAACAAGGAAGCATTCTTTTGTATGTCATACAGCCTGGGTACAGGTTGCGGCAAGTCGGGCATGTACTCCGCCACCAGCCGCTCCTGCTTCGCCATGTACCAATGCTTCCACCAGAAATATTCGTACACAGCGAAGTACATGTTGCGCAATCTGCCCCACAGGCTTGTCATGTCTTGAACGTCGAGGAACTCCGATATAACCGTATTCAATTGGAGAGGGTTTCCTGTTAAAATATTATGTCTCATACAATTTCCAAAAGTAGTCACCAAAGCTAAAGGCGCTTTGTATTTATAGGATAGAGCGTATAGCGCCTCTTGGAAAAATTGTTCGGCGATAACTAAATCGAATGAGTTATCTTCCTTCAAAAAGTTTCGTACGTCGCTCGAATTTAGAACCACTTCCGTGAAAGCACTCCCGGCCATCCAAAAGATTTTGTCGTGAAACTCCTCGGCGGTTATATCCACCATTGTGAATACATTCGGTCGTTTGCCCCCTGCCAATCATAAATATACATTGTAACGATACAAATTTTATAAAACTACGGAACGTGATGCCTGTAAAGGGGTAGACAGAGGACTGTAATACATTCCCACATCTCACCAGTTACTTTTATGTCACAATAGGAAATAAGTGAGGATATGACCCTATTGCCATACAACGGGCAACCGGAAAATTTAATGTATATCACAAGTCTAATAGTGCTCCACCCGGAATATCTACCCAAGACCTTCCAACCGGTAGTCGCGTTTCCAACCAACGCGGCCAACGAGATAGTCAATTTTATCAATTAATATTTTATCAAACTAGAATTATTTTATCAAACTAAAGTTATTTTATCGAACATAAATTATTTTATCAAACTGAAATTATTTTATCAAACATAAAATTATTCGTACAAAATTATATTATGATTAATTTAATTTTAAGACATTATTAAAAATTAGAACATCTCAATATTGGAAAAAGAATTACAAATGCAATTAATTTCAAATATCACAAGCAATCTTTCCGTAACACGTTATATAGAGTAAATATTAAAGGATATTTTAACCACATAAAAATTCGCATTCATTATTTTACAAAACACTCAAAGACCTTTTCATTATGATGTTCAAGATATTTGTTTAATACAAAACATGTTTGTATGTCTATGTCACAATACACTACCAATAAATTCCCAAATCTCCTTGTTGTCGACCATGACCTCTCTATAGGTTTCCGGCGGGTCGGCCTCCTTGTTGGCTGTAATGACAGTCACATTGTGGCCCATACGAGCTAATTCCAAACCGATAGGTCTCAGCATTATGTAATGAGATTTTGAAGTAAACGGTATAACGTATAAAATATTATACGCTCCACAGTAGTTTGTCATGCTCAGAAACAAAATGAAGAATAACGCCTTCTGAAATGAAAACTAATAAAATGTATAACCTGAATCAATATATTTTTATTTCAAAATGTTTTTTAAATATATTTTTTCTGTTTTAATAAATGCAAATACATTGTTTTTTCTAAACATTCTACTGTTACAATTTGTATCATTAATTAAATTTATTTGACATTACTTGTTTATTAATAAAGTCCTAAATACTTATTTATTAATAAAGCGGGAAGTTATGTTTTTTTCACTAATTTATTAAATAAATAAATGGAAATATCCATGTACGGCGCAATAAGACGAGCGCAGCGTTTTTCACATCAACCACACTGGCACGTCCACGAGGCACGTTTAGAAATAACCCGATGTTGGAGCTCAGTACATAACTATATCTTTAAACATAATTTTATTTCAATAAGAATTATTCAATCTAATCGTGGTTGTAATTAGAAGTTCATTTATCAAATTATTACATTCTTAAAATACAGAATCAAATGGAGAAAGAACATTATAATTTTATTATAAATCTATTGTTTAGTCATTTTGTATTATGTATAATTATAACGCTGCTTAGCTCATATTTTTTAACCTACATGGACATGAAATTTTATGTAATGAACTCCAAAACATTATTTTAATAGAAAATTAAATAAAATATTTTCTTGTTTTAAAATTTAGACATGACCGCTAATCGTTGGACGTAAAATTTTATACATATAAAAAATAACAAAGCAAAATGATCAAAAAGCAACTTTTTTAACCAAATACTAAACATGTAACGTAACTTTTAAATAAATAAATTTTCGCAAGCAACTTGCGTACTTACCATATTTGACGTATTTTTAATTGTACATTAATCACGAATAAGAATTTGGCACTTAACAATCGAACAAAAGTGCTTAATATTCTGCGAAATGTAAAGGAGATCTTACACTGTTCAACATTCTTTGTCGGACTGGACACATTACTCAACAGACCTCTGAGATAACCGATTCTAATACTGATCTTGATACTTCTAATCACACTGTGAAATCATTATCATCGGACTTAATGTGTTTGTTATTAACTTATCAACGTTATAATGAAAATATTTAACACTGCAAAACAATACTATGAGGTCTTTCACCACAAAATAGCTTATGAATTGATGGTTAATTGGTACGGTTTGTCAATATTCAGGCCTAATTAAATTAATTATAAGGCATTATATATTTTATTGCCCAATAAAAATATATAAATAATATTTAATGGAAACAAGTGCCGAGTGAACCTGAGAGTCATCTATTTTGGTCGACTAGACCAGATGTTGGCTGATGGGTGTGTTACAAGTCTCCGAAACCGGCGTGCATGTGTGGAGATAATGATGAATGTACAAGAAGCAAGGAATGATAGCCTAGTGGTTTGAAATTCGACCTCTCACTCGGGGAGACCGCGCGAATCGCGAATCTCGAGAATCCCAGGCGCGCACCTCTTAAAAGAAGTGCTTTTTAAGTTTAAATATCACTTGCTATTACGGTGAAGGAAAACAT
>DWEI01001029.1:0-18138 GCA_018245875.1 Mysoria ambigua | reverse complement strand
CGTAACCGGTGAATCGCGGGAATGTTCTGCATTCCTCTGCCTACCCCTTCGGGGATTACAGGCGTGAAGTTACGTTTAATTGATTGCAAATCTGCCACTCTGTAGAAAATAAGTTTTTACGTTTTATTTTATTTTTAGGGTTACACATTTTCAATTAGTTGCAAGCGCGAATGTTAACAGAAAGGTCCCGGATTCGATTCTTGTGTCCGGTGTTATTGGATTTTTGTAACCAATTTTCGAATTTTTGTCCATGTGAATGTAATGTCCGAACTGAAATTTCTAGTAATAGCTCGGTGTTTGGATTTGTACTTGATGAATGGTAAATATTGCAATGACAATAGGCTCGCCACTTATTCCATGCTGGGGCGTAAACGTAACTGGTCAAACATAGGAGTGCACTACAATCTTCTGCCTACGTCTTCTAGGATTACAGGCGTGATGTCCAGTGTTTTATATCTAGATACATGCTGTGCATGTGTATATCTAGATATACGCTGTGAACATTGAACTCATAATCGACATGAAATAACTTTGTTTGGCGGTTAGCAACGGGGATCTTATACAAATCGCCAGTACCGTGGGAATCGCCACATCAGGCGCGACTTGATAATAGGTAGATACGAGTATGTACATATGTCGTCGTAAGTTTTCTCACCCCAATTACATATTAAACACGTTTTAAACGCGCTAAGCTATTATTTTATAAAGTATCAATGTCATACGACCTTACTGTCAAGTTCAATGCGCAATCCTTAAATTGATGCTACGTAGATATCATCTATGTACATAATATTGATTCTCTTTTAATGAGATGTCGTACTATAATAGATATATGTTAAAATAACAAGAAAAAATATTTATAATCGCATAATTATTCCTATAATTTTAATACAAAATATATTTAAAACAATCCGTCTGACAACTCGCATTGATTATGAATTATCGCGTATGAAAGATAAACGCTTATATGATTCAGTAGCGTCAACGGATTTAAAAAAGTCCTTTATTTTTTTTTTATCTATAATTACGGTAAAAAAATTTGCTAATTGAGTTTATTTAACCATATTTGTGGCAGAATGAGCATCCCAAAAACACGACGCGCGCGTCTTTGTAAGCGGAACTAACGGAAAGTGCCACTTAACTCGATTAACTCTGACCACCAACAGAGCACTAGCTCTGTTAATGTGTTAACTTTTAATTGAACGGCAATTACGCTTTCTTCCGAAAACAACGTTTCAGTAGAGTTGAGCGTTTCGTGAGTATTTTATGTGTATACTCGTATAAATGATTGAATTGTGTGTAGACCTTACATCACGAACGATATTCGGGAACGTTGGATTCTGATTTTCGACTTATCTTTTGATTCTTCTTTAGAAACCACCGTCGATTTCAGCGAGGACGTCTCCGCTGCGACCTCGCCGCGATTTGTGAGCTCAAAAAAGGCTTCATGTTAGTCTATCCCAAACAAACATATGTGCGTAAAGTCAGTAAAGCCAGAGAATAAGTCTGATTTTTATTTATTTGCATTATTTTCATACAATAAATATTCCATTGCTATATTAAATTTTATATTATGAAATTAATTAATTAAGCGACAGGATGCTACAATTGGGAATATTCAAGTTTAAACAAAGTTAAGGTCCTACATCACTCCGACTGATTTAGATGGACGTGTGTAATTAAATAAGGTCCGAGTATCCCGAAAGCGCCGAGAATATTTTATGTAAATTCACGTACAATGTCTGTCCCGTTATGTATATAGAAATATACACCGCTAAATAAACAGTGTACCTACCAGATAAATATATCGCACAATTCCGTATTAATCGTATTGCATCACCGCTATGACAGCACTGCGTCATACATTGACATTGGTTGAAAGATTACAAATTATGTATTCACTTATATAGTATCTTGTGAATGTTAAAAAAATCAATCCACACACGCTCGTGGTTCATCATAGCACGTAACAGATGGACCCGTATCCCTGAACATGAAAGTGCAACTTCCGGGCTATAATTCTTTAATATCATTCATTAGGAACCCATAGCCGATATATATCAAGTTTATTTTCAATAGGTTTCCAATTCCAATAATTTTTTTTTTATTCTTCGTAAAACATCATAGAATCTGATATTTAAATAAAAGTTTTGTTAAAGTATTATTTATGACCAAGACGGAAAAATTATGTCGAACGAAATGGATACGATCAACCCTCTCGTGATCTGCGCATACCACATCCTCGAGTCCATTTCTACCTAATGAAATTACCTCTTCGCTTAGAAATTTTTAGCCTGAACGGTGCGGTAAAATGAAACTGACAATAGCGATATTTCAGTTTTATAATCAAGAGTAACAGGCCAGACTTTAATATGAGGGAGATTATATCTAGAAATTTATTGCTCGAAATTTACTACTAACGTATTCTTGTGCTGTTAATATTACATTCATCAACAGCACTGGTAATAATAGAAGATTTACAGAAAAAAATGGCGTACAGCTTAAGTACTTATGTAGGTAGAAACGTAATCATTTCAAATACGGGTATCCACGCCATAAACTTCTCGGCGTAAAAGGAATTGGATTTAAGAAAAAATCACGATAAATATTTGATCCTTCGTAAAGATAAGGATTTGATTGGAAAAGAAGATTCTGAGGCAAATTGAATTTCGGTTAGCCAACCTCATCACGTCTAGAGTTGAAAGGCAAACATTTTTAACCCGCATTTCAAATACTTAGCGAGCGATGTTTAGGCGCCTACTCAGTGTAATGTCTGAGGCATTATGTAATGTATGAGACAGACAGTATGTAAGTGTGATCGGATTTGAAGATTTCGGGATAGATCAGGGGAAAGCTGGAGGACAAGGTAATTACCACCTTGATATTACTCGGGAATTGCAAACACCTGAATCGCATTTTCCTCAAAGTCTATATTTGTGACTTCCGCTGTTACGTAAACCGCTATAGTTATGTTAACTTACCCAATGTACATATAGTTAGTGATTCGTAAGGTGTATGAGATCAGAATATCATTATAATATACACAAAATGCATCGTATCTAACTTCTTCATTGTATATTCCATCACTTGAACATCCCTAATTATCGGTGATATTAGGAACTTTCAAGACTCTCCTATAAGCCATAATTCAAAACATTTTTGGTATCAATTGAAGCGAGTATTCAAAAGTTTTTATTAAGAATCGAACGATACCGTATTATTCTCATAATAACTTTCGACGGTACCTTTATAAAGGTCAGATTTTATTTGCGTATATAATTTTTTTTTTGCGTAAATGATACATTCAAATATTTCATACGTATTTTTACCTGACATGTATAAGAAAGAGTAAGTAGATGTGTAGATATATAAATTTTAGTATGAAGTATAAAAATTCTCTTTATTTAACCGATTTTATAGCAAGTATCTATCCAGATCCCATTCGCTTAATATTCCCGCAGAGAGAAATTGACCTACATCGAAATTCCATTTAGATACCTTTTGTTTGTCGGTCAGACTTCGATATTGTAAACTGACCGGCGACTAGATTACTTATATAACGCATACGCGATAATAAATGGGTACCTACAAATAATGTAGCTATTTTTCTTTGGCAACCTGCTTACATTAAAAATGTTATTTGCCAATGTTCTATCCACAAGTATATTGTTTTTATAATAAATTTTATGTATCTATGGTATTGTTAATAACCATAAATAAAAGAACGATATATAATATTATGAGTAGCTACTGCCGACCATAGACATACATACATAGGTACGGTCTATAATAAACCTCTAACAGGACTGTAAGACTAATATGTACTTGTTAAAATGCGTAATTATTTTTATTTAATAATTCTTCTTACGCAACAGTTGATGATACTTCGTCCGTGTCGGGACGGAGTGAGAATTAATTCCCTGGCTCCGTGTGAAAATGCAGGTTGTCGTAAGAGACGACAGAACCGGACGCTGGCAGATCGCGGTACGACGGGGCCTGTATAGGCATAGCCAAATTGCCTGGTTTCTTGGGGACAGCAGCGTAGACGGTCCGAAAAGTTCTACTTAGAAAAGCCCTGCTTAGACTTAAAATGCCCAGCGTAAGGATTATGGACATAATCCCACAGCGGGGATCTACTTATATGGTCAGCACTAGACTACAATAGGCCGGTGATGAGACTTCTTAATGATATTAACATGTTTTGATTAAGACGATGTTATATGGTATTATTATTATAAAAAAACGTAACATCACGCCTGTAAACTCTGAAGTAGTAGACAGAGGAATGTATGTATTACACTCCCACGATTCCAACATACTATTATATTCGTATTAACTTACATAATATAAATGCTTGTTTCGCGCGTTCGCTTTTGTCACGAACGAGCAAACGTCGCAATAGATTGCCTTCTCCCAAGGTATTCCCGGTATTTCGGACCCCTAATTCTTCCCGAAAGGGGGTCATAACATTCTTTAGGACTGGTGATAGATAGGTTGGCATCTCCTCTGGTATAAGAAAATATAACCAACCTCCAGCTGGCTCAATTACCTGTATGATAAGGCCGAACAAAAAAGACTACTTCAATGTAAAATAAGAAAAAGTTAAAACCTTAACGTAAAACAAAAAATGTTAATTTACTTACATAGCAACGCCTGACGTGAAAATGTACATAAGATAAGATGATTTCTACGTGAAAGGTTTATATTAAAACACGTGCCGAAAATTAAATTTGCATCGAATTTTCGCGTATGCGACGTGATTTTAATACTCCAAAGCTATTTAAAATACTTTTCAGGTCCGAACGCGGACTAAACGTATAATTAAATTACTTTTTTTTATCAAATGTATATAAGATTATAATATTTTAAAAACAACAGTGGATCGGCCGCGCAATTTGTGGGACGTAAACGTAACTGGTGAAACGTGGGAGTTTTCTGCACTATTCTGTCTACCTGTTTGGAGATTACAGGCGTGAAGTTACGTTTATATTTACATAACGTCATTCTCCGTGGAGACAAGTGAACCGAGGGAAAGCTTGACGAGCTATTCGTAATTAAAGGGCGGGCTTCCCTCGCGAGGCGGCCCGCTGGAATTACAAGTTAGCTAATTTGAGAGTATCTCGAATTATATATCAAAACGCGAGCACGTTGCTGGGACATTGTTTGAGTAGGATGAATTGAGCTTGCCGATCCTAATCACGGAATGTTTTGCACAGATAAATAAATACTCCTAATGAAATTGAATAAATGAATGAATAGGCGTACCTACATACGAGTAGGTAATATAAATATATTACAATATCATAAGGCGAACGAAATGTTTTTCATAAATCTGTATTGAATAAGTAATTTCTAATACCTGATTATTAAAACCCAGTTACATATGAAATAAGGAAAACAAAATTAAATCAAAGTTATTTACTAATTTTTTGTAAAAAAAAATTGAAAACATAGTCTGGTCACTGTACTGACCATAGCGGTACGTACTACTCTATGCATGTTCAGTGACCACATAATTTGTGATTCAAGATCCAAGAAGTAATGAAGAGTAAGCAACGCCTTTTCTTATCGACCGATGTTTCAAAGGACATATAATAAACATATCAACCGCAACATCTGCATGCTCAAATTGACAACATGTCGGTCAATAGGTATATAATATAATTTTCCTACAGTTGTTTTCGCTTGTTGTTTTGTATTGACAAATCGAGTCAACGATTTGGACTAAATAAGATACACACGACTTCATTCTACGTAATGAATATAACATCACGTTTGTAATCGCCGAAGAGGTAGGCAGAGGAGTGTTGTACGCGCCCACGTTTCACCAGGTACTTTTACGCCCAACTATTGCCGTATACCGGCCCCATTGCCAAACTCCTAGACACTATTAGAAAATCTAAATTTGAAAAATCCAATGCTTTCCGACCCGAGATTAGAACCCAGGCTCTCTAGATCCGCAATCATTCTTGCAACCTTTCGATCAACGAGACAGAACGAGTGAAACTTATCAAAAAGTGATTATCAAAAAAAAATCAAACTCTTGTTAGGAACACCAGCGCTGAATTAACGGGGAAACTTTTTAATGGCTTCCACCTGTTCTTCTCGTTTTCAAGTATTGGGTCAGGCGTTTTTCACTATAAGTGTTGTGTACGTTTACCACGAAAATAAATAAATAGATGAGTCGCCTATATCTATAATAAATAATGTAAATCAGGCGCATGACCGAAAAATAACTTACCACTTTAATATTACAACCAAAACGAATCATTGAATAGGTCATGGGTTACTAACGACTATTATCATTTTCTGTTTGTTGTTGCTGTTATATACATATATATCTTCACGACGTTCACCTTATGGGGTAGTCATATGGGATAGCAGAGTGCACCGCATGCTAAAGAACTCCATCCTTAACAGACCTTCCGTGCTTTTTCTTCATTCATCTGATTCCTCTGTGAGATTAAGATAAATGAGCTTAGGCCTTTTCAATACCTACGTCGATGAACATTATGTAATTATTTCATTTAAACATTCAATATATAAACATGTTGAACATGGCAAACACTCGTCACATAAATTCTACGGAAGGTTAAACACTATGAGAAAGTTTCTCCTTCGTTGCCTCTTTTACGATATGTCTAAATAATATTCAATTCGCGTCAGGAATCCCTTTTGCAAGCGAAACTCGGGAACGGAATTTTAATGCCAAGTCAGAATCCACGCTCAAAATATTGAGCGCTGTAATAAAATACCTTAAAATAATGCGCTCTGCTTTCTGAAATGCTCATTGTTACTCAAAAGAATGGAGTGCCATCACTGAGTCGAAAGAACGATAGCACTGGCATTACATAAATCAGACTAAGTAGAAATTCATAGGTACATAATTCGTGTAAGATACAACAAGAAAATAATGAAAAATTTGTCGTAAGTTATTACTAGTTCATTATCACGACCCTCTCGTTGGCAGAAGTTCCGAGGCTATGGTACATCACTACACTGTTCTAACACGCTGCTCCAATACAGATTACAATAACGTTTAAAACCTCTAATGCACTTTCGATTAGGTTTAACGATCTTTACCCGAGAACATCATACGAGATCGACAATTTGACTTGACCGTTAAGGCCAGTCTCGCTCGTGGGAGGGAGATCGCGTCTAACCATTGTTGTGTCACACATTGAATTTCTGACCGCAACTGCGATTGCTCCTTAACTGTATAGATTGCGTTCAAACTATAATTGCAACAAGACTCCGTCTTATGTTACAAACACCTATATGTATGTATGTACGTACGAGTACGCTCATAATAAACGTAAATTCACGCTTGTAATCCCCGAACGGGTAGGCAGAGGAATGCAGAACACTGCCACATTTCATCAGTTACGTTTACGTCCCACTATGGAATAGGTGGTGAGTCTATTGCCATGTATCGAGCACATATCAAGAGGTCGGACCCCTACCAGAAAATGTAAATTAGAAAATTTTGTAGTGTTTGACCCGAACTCGGAATCCAACCCGTGACCTAACGATCGGCAGTCGCATTTGAAGCAACACGACCAACGAGGCAGTCCAATGTATAATCAAATGCAACAATGTACATCAAATGCAGTCCAATGTACAATTAATAAACTTTATAAATTATACATTTAACACGCTCCATGCGGTAGTCTAACCTCATGTAGCGCGGAGCAGACTTCCGTAGACTTTACCCCAGTGACAAGTTTAATTAATTCTAAAAAAGTTCAAATTATCCACATTAATAAATTGTATCTCTCAGGGTAGAGAAAGTTGAAGTCCATCATTAGGCCATAAGTATTATTGATTTTTCTTGCTCTTAAACATAAAGTTTACACGTGTATGGCAATTGTTTCATTTTATTGCAAATCATCGCTGAGCCCCACACACCCTGTAATATAGAAGGCGAACCTGTTACGCAGATATAACTCCGTTCAATATTCGTGAATTCGCCGATTCTCTTAGAGTAATATCACACCAACTGTGACACAATATAGCCGAACGCTGTCAAAACCTAGATCGATCGCGCGTAATTTAATCTTAAGCGTCGTTTTCGTACACGCCACGACGCGCCACGATCTACGGCGCTCGCTGCTAACAAGGCTCGGGTCGAAATGATGAGGGTGAAAAAATGTCAAACGTCTTATATCGACGTCGAATACAATAAAAGCTTAGGAAACGCGCGTCATGTAACAACCCTCGTTAACCGTGATAGATGGTGCTCGATGTTCGTACGAATAGGTCGCGCATGCCATCTCAACGGCTGTCACCGTGTATAAATTGGTCAATCATATTTTTGTTGACCGCTTCGTTGGTCGTGTGCAAGCGCGAACGCCGATCGGGTTCGACTTACGGGTCGGAGACTGTTTGATTTTTCTAATTTAGTAATCTAATAGTGGCTCGGAGTCTGGATATGTGCCCGGTGTGCGGCAACAGGCTTACCACCTATGGGAGGATGTACATTCATCTCCCTGCCTCTTCGGGGATTACGGCGTGATGTTACGTAATGTTAATAAAACAAAACGCCAACATGCCGTTCGTTTGCCCTTGCTCGGTCCCCCGTATGTTTTTTCAGTTTTCCAACTGGTGTACTTCTCCTAACTCTTAAATATAGATAGGATTTCTAGCTCGGCTTCCTCACTTAGTAACTTGTATAGATCCATTGAGGCACACGAGGGAATAGAAAAAATCCCCACAATACAATTTATGCTTGGACTAATATTCTAATTTATGTCAGACAAGTGTAACATAGTTAATCTAAGTCCACAACAAACCTTGTGTAGAGGACAGCTGAACATAATACGATAGTAATATAAAAAAGAAAAGGAAAAATATTTTATGGGGGTGTAAATATTTTTTATGTATCTTTGAGGATGACAAGTGACACAAGGAAAAATGACATAAAAGCTACAAGTAGGTAACGTGTAGGTAATGCGATGCGACGTCCATACACGCGCGAACACCGACGCGGTTGACGGTACGTGTGCCAAGGACGCCATCTTGTCTGAGGCCACGGCAGAAATTCAACAAATAAGTCCAATAACACAGTAAGACGTTCTGTAATTGGGTATTAAAATCTGTAACAACTAAGAAATGATAGAAATTAGTTATTATGAATGATAAGAAAATTGACTTTATCAGTAATACGAGTATGTCAAAGGTTTTTACGTGAGAACTTCAATTAACTGCATATTACTACTTTCATGGACCAACAATATGCATATGATCAATCACTTACATAACGTTATCGTTCTTAGCATGAACTCTATCGTAGAATTCGTAAAAGTTGACGAAAAATTGAAGACACTGTAGTGTCCTATTTAATTAGGAATAATTAAAGTCCTCAAATTGTCCATAAGCAACATTTTTGTCCTTTTAAGCAGCCACTTAATTTATTCATTTGCCAATACGATACGCACACGGACGGTGCTTTGAACTTGACACCGGCCAATAAACAATCGATAGTGAAAGCCAAGGCCGACGTCTCAAATTTACCCGTAATTCTTCACCGGCCTTCCCATATCAGGCAAGGTGAGGCCCCGAGCGGATATAATGGCAACACACACGCAACTCTCCCATTTGCCGTACATACCTACAGTCTCTGTTCTACGAATTTATCAGCTTATCTAAGATACTTTCTTGCTATTCAAGCTGGAGATTTGTAATATCGAACTTGAAGTATGTATTTACTGTTGTGATCATTTTTCTTGGTGCATTTTATTGCTGTGCATAGCAAGGGGGAAGGAGGAAGTTGTTTGAACTCAACCCTTATCAGGCCCTCGTGGTGTAGTTTCAGTTTGCCGGATACAACTTTACCACGAGTTGTTTGCCACGTTCTGTTAGATACGTGCACGTTGGGTACAATGAGCTTTCTTCTGAGATGTTTCTAAAGTGCTACAACTTTTTCTATAGCCGCGATTAAACTTATACTTAAAGGTTGACTAGATTTCAGTTGTAGCTGGGCGATATTTTATATAAATAAAATAACCTACACATTGAAAGTTTAAATCAAGCTTAGAACGTGTTTAAACACTGAATACTATAACAACGACGTACTTAATGGACCCTTCGTGCCGCGTTAACGTTTATAGACGTGACATATAGCTGTTATATATATGTACAAGGACCTCAAATGCCTTTAATATTGAAAGCAAATTACTTTATAATTTCAGTATGTATTCATTAAATGTGACGTATACAAATTTAATTTTAAGAAAAGGATGTTTCGATTTTTTACCTTACATTATTCGCGTGATAATATCTTATGGAGATTAGTGGTCACAGGGTCAAAGTTGGGCTATTGAAAACTCTAATTGACTAAAATTCCAGAGTATTTTACCCCTGTAACGTATAATACAGTATTGAGAAGGCGTCCCATAGTATTAGAATATTACAGTGAGAAGAACTCAATCTAAAGACGTCCACTACCTCGTTAAAGGCGCATGGAAACAAAAAAATAACCTTCTTTCAAATAAATGCTCGACACTGCACGAGAAAATACGATCCAAAGTCCTCCGGTTATGGCCACAACTAATCTAAATTTACATCGCGATAAATATAATTTGAATTTAGAACTTTGAACAATCATGAATAGTTCCGTTTCAGCAAACATTTAATGTTCAAGTGTTCTTTGTTTTCGCAATTAAAAAATGACATCGTACGTTTTTTTTTTTCATAAAATATTTGTGCAATTTGTGAAAATTCAGAAAAATGTTATATAGTCGTACGTTGGTAAAAAAGTGAAGATATTATATATATAATTCCAGAAGTAGTATTGTCATAAAGCGGGCATAATATATATCCAGACTGATCCACTACTATATATTTTAACTATAAATTTTTCATAAGAACACTCCATGTACGGACGACTTGGAATTGAAACCCTAGCAGTCGCGCTTACAACGAATCGACCAATGAGGCCGGCAATCAATATTCAATCATAATCCTTTATCAGTACTTTATGAAAATTCCAGTATAATATACATACGATATAGGTATTTATAATAATCTTGCTTATAACCTGTACGAAATTTGTTTTTTTTTTTTTTTATATTTTATAATTGAAAATTATTTAGCGGGATTAGGACTTTGAAACTATCAAACTTACTTGTATGTACCTAGTTTTACTGAGTAATGTTATTCGGTGGGACGAACTTCTTTAAATATTCAAGAACAAATACTAATACCAATATGGCTTGCGTATTGGTTTTTGAATTTTTAAAACCAATCGTTTCGATCCATTACTAGAAAATGAAATATCCTACACTACCGTCCAATATTTATTATTATATCAACAGATATTTTTAAACACTTCACTCTATTCCTATTTTAAGAACATCGTGACTATGATCCTATTTTGATTTATATACCTAATTAGCGTGACAAATAGGCAGACGGACCATCCGATGTTTAGTGGCAACCGTCGCCGATATACATTTGCAGCACCTGAAAAGTGACTAATGTTTTGGCACCAGACATAGGCAGGACTTTGTTGAAGGACTTCATGACATAACGTGCATGGAAGCTCATTCGATTTTCACGATTTAAGATAAAAGTTGCAGAAACATTGACTTAACCCGTTTTCGTGAAAGTTTTCTTCCGTAGAGTAGAAGTAGAAGAAAAATATGGTTTCAAGGTCATTCGGCTTGTATAAAGTATAAATATGAACAGCTACTCGTTTTTTGTCACTTATTTTAAATCTTCCATCTGCTGTTAACACTAATTTAAAGCTATTCGGCGTTTTACCCGTACACAACAGCGTGGTTATTGTCAAAAGTCAAACCTAGGAAGAAAATCTTAATAACTAGTTAAGAAATGTACAACGCAAGACCAAAGTCGATAGAAGAGGGCCGTCGACCTACAGTCTCTCAGCAAACCGCTGGCAACGCTGCAGCCCAAGTAATGTTTTATACGAGTAAGCTAACATTACATTTTGTTTTTCGTTTATAAGATATGCATTGAAGCTACAATTAAATTAGCATTGAAAACTATAGCAAATATGACATACAAATTGCAAATAGAGAGAATAAGTTTTACAGTGCGTTGAGAGATTTCTTGTTTTTTACATCAATTATTTATAGCTATATATTGTACTAATATTTGAAGCATGTAAAGCAATTAACAATTACTAAACTTTTGTTATTAATTACGTTAAGAGCCGTGATGTGTTGCTACTTAGCACACGCATTTAATCAACACCGTATCGTGCGTACTCTGGAAAAGAATTTTGTAGTGTTTATACAAAATATGACCTGTGTTTTACACTCTTCTAAAATATCATTCCTATGCTTATTTTAAGGACTAGTAATGCCATCTATTATGCTTGGAGCGAAACTTAGTACTATATAATACACTGAATGAGTTTTAAGTGCTAAAAGGTCAAAAAACTATAAGAGAGAGACTCAAAAACGTTTTGTATTCTACAATTGAAAGAAAATAATGAATTCTTAACTTGCTATTGAGGTCCAAATCACATAGTAAAGGGCTTGGAAAATTACTAAAAGAAGTATTAGGGATCATTAACAGGTAGCGAAAACCAATTTTTTTTCATTTTCAGAGCAAGAATTAAAGACTGCCGTTGGTCATGTTGGTTGCAATCTGTCGTTTGGTCCTGGGTTTAAATTCCGGGTCGGAAACTACTACATTTTTTTAACTTAGATTTTGTGATAGTGGCTCTGTTTCTGAATATGTGGACAATAATTACAGCTCATTTTTTTTATGTTAAATACATGAAAACTTCCATACACAATTTTATTATTTTATATATATATTCTATTCTAATAGATTAATACATAAACACACTTACATTATAAACGCATAAAATCCCACAAATAAAACAACTTATACGAATATGGGCGCATACTAGTACAAACCTATATGTGTGATAACATCAATAAAAGCGAGAATCAATAATGGCGTATTCAGTGACGAGTCTCAAAGTGTTTGAAATTCGAAACGTAAAGTTTAAATTCACGGTGTCTTTCAGTCGCGGATCTGTTTGTAACTCGAGCTTTACGTCGAGTGCCACGATTGTTCAAAGGCTTTGTAAACCGACCCAAGAACTCCGTCAGAGCCGCAATACATTTAAACTGTGATTACAACTCAAATATGCAAATTTTCACTCACACTTTGTTGGTACGCACTTGCCAAACCCGATATTTTATTTCATAAAAATGAAAATCTGGAACTGAAATTAAATATTTATTTGATTGTCGTTGATTACTTTTTAATTATATTATTCATCTGTGTCTACATATGTTCTACATTTCTACGATTCCGGCTTTCATTAACAATGATGTGATATTACCTGGCTTAGTCATAAATACTACTTTTTTTACAATCGTTATTTTTATCTTATCTCAGCGTTTGGTTTAAGGTAGGCGTAATGGGGGTGACATTTAAAGGGTGTTTCTTCAATCTGCTTACTTTGCGTATTATTTTGCCGCCCTATCATTTTTCTTAGTCAATGATCGATCTACCAAGCGAACTGTATTCTTATTTCATAATTAATAATGTAGAATATAGAACAAGAAACAAAAAAATACAAATTGTGTTATTTTCTAAATGTTTACTCATAATTACCGCCTCTTGTTCACTAGTTGCAAGCGAGAGTACTAAGCGAGTCGTGAGTTCAATCCCCGGACTAAATATCATTCAGTTTTTTTATACTTCGCGGCAGCAACTCCAAGCGTGGCTTTGTGCTTGCTCTATGACAAAAGCTGCACCCTCTATTCAATGGGACGTATAACGTAGCAGGTGAAACGTGCTAGTATTACATACTTTGATTACCCCACTAGAGAAACACAAGCGTGACGTAAAATTAAGTTGTTAGTAAATATATAATTACGTAAGCTCCATATGGGGACGTTCACTATTCCATAGTGGGACGCGAAGTGGTGAGACGTGGTAGTGTACTACACTTCTCTGCCTACCTCTTCGGGGATAAAAGGCGTTGTGTTACGTAACGCTCCACGTGTTACTTCTACACATCGATCATTCCTTCATTGCTGAGCGCCGATCCGCCCTCAGGGTGTCCAATAGCCATCTTATTATATTCAAGCGCTGTCATTCCCAGTTTTTGCTCTTCTAAACTTAATATATTGCGCGTTTTCTATTAAAAGAACACATTGTTTTAAGTGTATCATTGCATTGGATAACGGTTTTATTTAATCAGAAGTGTATTAATTCATGTACATTAAAAAAATCCATGACAACTTTCGAACGGAATCGGTTGTAGAGCACAGATAATAAATGTATATGCCAACTATGGATCGAGCAAAACAAATAAAATATGGCTTATTTTAAAAAGGTCTTATTATAAAATTAATCATAATAGTCGCTTCATTAAAGTTTTTTGGAACTGCTGCAATTTTTAATTTGTGCAGACGTACCTACATATTACAAAGGATCAAGAAGAAGGAAATACTTACTAAGAAAATGAGGCTATATTGTTACAGTATATGTATATGTGTACATCTACTATTGGCCCTTCAATCAAATTACGTACCTTCAAATTTAATACTTTTTTGGCTTTTAGACTTATCACTTTCTCTGACATTTGACGCTGGTGGGCGTTCTTTTGCACACGCTTTTGATCCTGTCACGTCTAAATAAAGTAAGAGTAAGAAAGTTTCAGCTTATCACTTTCAGGAGAATGGAGTGGGACAATTGCAGGGACTCAGCCCTTATTGGAATCCGCTAGTTCACTTGGTTATGGGTTAATTGGTTTGGTTGGTTGGCTTTAGGTTCATGGATTTCATACAAAGTCAAGATGTCACAAGGGTCACACGTATTTATGGTATCTTATGAGGCAAGCATCAGTCATGTATCGAGTATTATTGGCGACATGAGAACATTATAAAAATATCAAAACTCATGAGTGGTTTATGGGGATATGAAAACTCAATTATGTTGGTATCGCGCTGGCTACAACAGCTTTTAACGAGTTTCATTCTAGAAGAGAATGAAACATATCTTAAAGCTTATATTTTACTGAAATGGCTTTTTTCGAGAACGATTTCCACTTTTCATTGCATTATTATGTTAGTTTTGACTAGGTTTCTTTCATAGAACACTTTTGACTGCAGTTAGTTTAACTGTTTTGATGTTGGATCACTCATAAAACCCACACGGCGTACCTTGCTCTCTTGTGACACTGACGCTTTGAATCGCATTCATACTTGCCAAATTTTACTGTTAATACTGTTAATACTGTTCTTTCCATCGATCAAACTGGTCGGGGTAATCGATAGAAACATTTCACTTCATCTAGTACTATTTTGTTCACTAACAAAGTAAAACCAAACCAGTATAAGTATATATTTGCATCTTAGCAGAAAAGTTCGCTTCGGCTGCCAGTCATTACACCAAACTCTGCCTGACTGCCTTCGAGCAGACAGCTCCGTAATGAGTTCCACAACTAAACCGTGTCTATCGAAAATTCGCTGAGAATTTTCACTTAGAATTTTGTTGCCGAAGTACACTCCTTGCGGTAACTGGAACTTTTTTTATTATGTTCGTTATAAAAGACATATTTTGAAAAACCTCTTTTTTATCATCGAATGAAATAAACACAATACAATCATCATTCGCGATAACATTGTCCTCTTTTCGCATACATAAGAAACTTTATACTTCTTTTACATAGCCGTAAAGAATAATGGCTATGGGAGTGCAAAAACTAGTTTTGCTTCACCGCATTATTCGTGCGCGTGGTGTAATAGATTAGACCCTTAAAAATAGAGACCCTTACCCTTTACATATTTATCTGATGTGTGAAAAGAACTTTTTCGAAATAGTATATTCTTTTTAGGACAGTAATGCTTACGGACCGTTTGTAATTCATGTCAGAAATGTCATATGTAAAACACAAGAGATACGCTCGTTTTAAATAACACTAAAACGACACGACGTAAACTAACATCGCGTTTGTGATCCTCGAAGAGGTAGCCGAAGAGTGTACTACACTCACACGTTTCATCATTCGTTGACAGTAGGCGTGAAGGTATATCTAAGTGACTCGCGTTACTGGTTGGTCTATCACATAACTTTAATTAGACATTGTCAATATTATTCCACCTTTTGTTGTGTGCCAATATTTTGATGAAGTCTTTTAACAAAACAGCTATAGGTACTTTAAATAACTAAAACATTCTGGATAGCAATACTTACTTTGCTGATATTTTCGCGGCAACCCCCAAACTCATTAGTAGGCGTTTGCTTGCGACGCACCCTGTTTCTATAGAGTTTGAAATGAAGATAATAAAAGTTTTTCTAAGGTTTCGCAGTTATAACTGTTATATAAGTATCGTAATTATATATTATAATTATGGCGTTTATAATTATCGCAAGTATATTATAGAAGTATCGCAATTCTGTGGCTATAAATTCTATGGTACAAGATAAATATGTACTTTTAATTTCACCTGTAATTGAAATAAGTTAGAAAAGCTGTAAGCGGATGACAGTATTAAGATTTACTTCACTGCCGAAAAGTACTCCATTGACCCTAATTAATCCTTCTGAGATAACGAGAGGATTACTCGGACGACGCGACGTATTGTCTTAAGGAGCACCATCCCATCTTTGTAAAATTTACGTAAGGGTCATCAGAAAAACATTCATTAACTTATTTTCATTGACACATTTCAATCCTTTATTTTATTTTAATATATATCTGTTTCATGTTGTGCATATGGTATTTGTGCCGATAGCAAAATAGGTGAACAAACAATAATCAGAAAAGAATTCAATTGACAAAATACATAATTTATTGGTAAGGTACATCAAAATGTAGAAAGAGAGCGCTTTCTAAGTATTATCATAAGGTTACAATCGTTAAACCTCGCCAGCATAGTCGAGAATAAACAATACATTAATATATTATCACCAATATCAAAGGGTCTTCCCCATATCTGAACGTCGATAATTATTTTGTTTCAACCAAATTTGTGTGAATTACAACTCAATGTCTGCGGTTAAAGTTATTCTACGAATAAGATAGTCGATATTTCAATTTATGTAGATTCGTGTTACATACTTCCTTAACTACAGTCCAACCGCTAAATACTCCTCCGTTACAACATTCACCTGGTTTTTGTCTAACAACTATAACTTCACAAGGCTGTCTGGAATGTCCGTGGTCTAAGTATTTAGGGACCTGCCGCCGCTAATACTGTAGAATTCCGTTTCCTCAAGTTATTAAAAGCTAAAAATTTACCACGTACTTAACACGGTACGGCTAGAAAAATCGCGTGCGACACAATTTCTAATTATAACAGTGTGAATATAAAACCTCTGCTTCGTGTCAGCCGCAATTTCTTACATTATAACAGTGACTTACATTTAAATCCACCTACTTTATTACTAATTAGGTAAAGTAAATATTGCAGAATGTGACTATGCGTAAAAGGGGTTTATCGGCATACAGGTCATTAGAGGATAATAAAGGCATTAAGGTAAGACCTTTCTACGTTTTCTAAACGGTGATTAGATTATCTTTCCCGCTGAGTGCTTTGTGTGATCGTAGCTGAACCGTCAATGTAACCACAGTCCCTCAGCTACGACCCCGAAGCCCGGGCATCGCGCCCGCATCAACATCCCGCCCTTTATAACAAAGGGCTGGAGATGTTGGAGTACTAACTCCACAAGACCTTTCCGCGCGCGCAGGTCTACCCCCGCGTTTCGCACAACGAGGTGCGAGGAGTGCAGTGCCGCGCGACAAGGACAACTGTTTGTGTGTACGTCGATATCGAACGTTTCGAGGGTAGGTGACACCTACCCTCCTTGTGCCGTTATAAAATTATCGGACGCTCGGTGGGTAGAACATTAGCTTCTGCCCCCCGCGGTCAGTGTTTCGTCGTGGGATTATTGGACGTAGGGAGGGTAGTGACCGTACCCTCCCAATTTCAATAAGTGTGCGCGAGTGCGCGAGCGCGAGTGCGAGTGCGACGGAAGACGTGCCGCTATGAGCGGAAGAAGAGGTGCGCGGCGGAACCCCGCGAATGCAGCGAGGCGTATTGTGGCCCGGGACATCGTCACTGGCGCCACTACGCCTGCCGACCACCTCTTCGCCGACAGGCCCGAAGCCGGCACCAGCGCCGCCGGGCCCTCGACCGACCA
>DWEI01001028.1:0-18143 GCA_018245875.1 Mysoria ambigua | reverse complement strand
GTAATAACTCGGAGACATAATTTGTGCCCGGTATATCTCAATAGGTTCCATATTGGGATGCCGACGTTACTGGTGGGACGTGGGACTGTTATGTACTTCTCTGTCTGCCCTTCAAGAAATACGGGCTTGATGTTATAATATATCTGCGTTAAACTTTCGTCTATCTAACCCGCGCTACTCCACCCAGTCCAGAGACTCTTGAATCCGGCTACAAACAACTGCTTTTTATGCCATCAAACCACCTGGTAAAATAGCGACCTATACTTCGAAAAATCATAAATATTTGTACAAATATCGCTCAAACTATAAGATATTTCGATGTTTAATGTAAATAAAATTGGTGAATGTCAATAAAATTATATGAAAAACGTTTATGTTATATGTATAGGTCCCATGGGCTTATAAATGAGAAATTATATATTTTTTGTAATCTGCTACCGGCCAGCGTCCCGAGCTCAATTCCGAACAGCCGGTGAGAGATTCACAAGGCTCGTTCTGTTTACCTTTTTTGTATCCTTACTAATAGTACCTACCTACATATTTGTTATAACATAATAGTATTCGTTAAGATAATAATTGGAAAGACTAACTCTAGTTTGTAGTCAATGTTGACTCACGAACGACCGAAATATGTAACAAGATACACAACGCAATAATTTCATATACTATTTCTCAATAAACATATATTTTTTACTAATAAGTTCCCAACAATGCCGTTTTCACGTTTCATTAGTTATGATTTCGTCCCACTATAGAATAGTTGTGGAACCTCTTTCCATACACTGAGTACATAACGGCAGTTCAAGCCACTACTAGAAAATCTAAATTACAAAACTCCGACAGTGCGCCCAATTCGGTATTTGAACCCGGGACCTCTTGATCGACAGTCGTGCTTACAACCACCACTACCAACGAGGCTGTGGTATCGACCAGCTATACATGTATAATTTTTTATAGATTAATATTTAAAATACTATTGCTTCTCGCCTGCGTATCGATGCCCACCTATTGGACGACAAGTGCCTTAATCTCTTCACCGAAATGAGGAAATGAATCAGTCAACATTTATATCTGTACATAATATTAACCAGCTCATAATGGACCCGTTATCTTGAGCTGTGTTCAATATGGCCGTGCTCACGATAAGTTGTCTTCGCTCGTGGTTCGCTGGCGAGACTAAAGCCTGCCACTATGTTCTTGCGTCGAGCACAACAGTGTATGCACCAGCTCAAGTCACATTTTAGATCCGTTTACAAAATTAGCGGATGTCAGTAGTGCCTATAATTAAGCCTTATAATATGGTATACGAATTGGTTCAAGAGTTTCATTTACCATTGAAGTATAGGTCAAGGGGAAAACAGGTATATTTACATGTTCAATATTCATGGGATATTTTACATTGACCTAATATTTGTTAAGTCATTTCATTGGTCCTATATATTGACTGATTAGTCACTGATAGTTATTAGAAAATGCAATTGTAATTGGCGTCGACAACTTTCAAAAGGCTGCACGCAAAAGCTGGATGCGGCAGGCCGAGGCCTATGTGCAGCAGTGAACTGAGATAAAATGATGATGTTAAATTAGGTGATAATGTGGTGCACTAATATTAAATGATTCTATACAGCTACTAGCACGTGTAGGTACAAGTCGTTGAATACTCAATCTTTGGCACGTCTAGTACCAACAGTAAGACTGAGATCAGTTACTTCTGATGACCATACAAAATACTCTATCGCTGCCCGAAATCCCAATCTTTGAAGAGATTTTCCTCTAAACCCTAGACTCATTAAACCTCACTCCGTGAGGCCGGGTTCAGATCTCTGGCGCGCACCTCTTTAAAAATGTGCGTTTTAAGTTTAAATATCACTTGCTAATACGGTGAAGGAAAATATCGTGAGGAAACCTGCATATCTGAGAGTTCTAAAAAAAAATTGTTCTCTAAGGTGTGTGAAGTCTGCCAACCCGCACTCGGCCAGCGTGGCTGACTATGGCCTTAACCCTCTCATTCTCAGAGGAGACCCATGTTCCAGCAGTGGAACGATAGAAGGGTCAATATTGACATCCTAGATTATTATTCTGTACGTGTATAAAATTTTATATGATCATAAGTTACGTAATGATGCTGACCATAAAATACAAAGTCGGGTCGTGAAATAAAAACCCTAAGCGCATTGGCGATACAACGGAAACCAATTTTGTTTACAATAACTCCACCGCAGCGCATCCGAGTCAGCACTAAGCGATTGGCGGAGGCCATTCATTGACCAGATTCTGTTTTTGAATCCCTACACAGTGTTGAATAGTACGATTAAACGGCCCTCTTTAGTACGTATTTGTGGAAGACGTAGATCCATTATTTAACCATCAGACAGGGAGAATAGGGTTAAGTGTGTCTGGACTAGATACAGCTAGTAAAAATGTTTAATCCCTGCACATTGTCATGGGAAGTAGATGCTATATCACATCATCTTACTAAGTTGTTTCATTTCTACGCATGCAAATGAACATGCATGTTATGGGATGTTGAATAGTTGCTATAATCCACTAAATATTAATCTATATCATCTATACTGCACTAAATAATCCGAAGTTGCTATAATCCACTAAATAATCCGAACTCAAAAGTACTAATTACAAGTGCTTTGGTCAGATCACTGATCACATTTGATCTCAATGTTTGGAGTGTTTGTCTGCCACATTGTTGAAATCAAAAAAATTTTTACAACGCTCCGCACGTGTAACCTAGTAGTGTTGTTCTACTAACATTTGAATAAACCTACCTACCTACGTGTTAATACTTAAAAAACCATCATGCATGAGTCCATGCGGAATGCTGAAAGTATCACGACGTCTCACCGAATTATACAAAATGTCCGCTTTGAAGTCCTGCGCGACGCACTGAACGACTCGCAAACATTTCTCACCGAGGCGAGACCGCGCAGTGGCCGACCGCACCGCATGCCACTTGACGTGACCAATCGTTCGAGATACGTTCCCGCGACGCGCCCCTTGCCACCTCCATAGGTGCACATAAACTAATATCGTTGTTGACGTTTCCGTAGCTGAATTAAGTTGATGTTGTCACTTTCAAATATATCTGATATAAAAAGGAATATTCTTTTTATACACAGTAATTCTTAGGGTAATATACATATATATAAACTTAAGTGTTAATAGATAGTCCTTTTTATTAGCGTTAAAGAACTTCAGTTGGTTCCTAAATGGTAATAAAATAGCTTTTAACCCAGCAAGCCACGTTTACGATCCTACCTACTTCCGCGCTGCATGTTGTATATTAAAACGTTCATTCTACATACATACCTGCGCGCACTAGTATGGCTTTGCCCATCGAAAATTAATTAGTTCTACATAATGAAAGTAATTTAGCTTACTTTCAATGAAATTAATTTAGATATGAATTCTCAGTTACCAACCGTATGCAACACGAACTGTCAGACAACGTGAAAGGATGAAGAGAAAGCGTGCGAAAATTAGATTCAAATTTTTAGTTAACATTATGATGTTCCTTAAAAATAAGTCCAGCAATATTGGTCCTTACTGCAGGTGCTACCCCGACCGGCGTTGATATCCGGGCTCACGACAAGTACGAAACTAGATGTGTACCGCATCTACATCCGATCCAAGATGAGCGCTGCACGGCTGGGCAGCCAGGACGAACCGCAGGCGTCTGCAGGCGCAGCAGAACATCGCGCGCCGATTTATCAACGCGGCGAGCCGGTGTGCAGGTCGCGCGCCGAAAGGTCCTTAACGCCGTTGTCGTGAAAGTGACCTCAATCGATCGGTAGGTGGCGCTGTCGTCGCGACATGAGTACACCTAGAGGTTGTAGGTAGGGAACATCATGGGGCGGTGTCCTCGTGAGAACTGCTCGGATAAGGAGCGAATCCTACAGGCCCGTAAACTCTACGCATCGACAAAAGGGGACACAGTGTAGTGTGTAATAAGTTAACCTAACCTTACCTTCCATCCAGGGTAATAGTGTCACCAGTTAGACGACCGAGTCATTTATTGAGCAAGAATGCTATTTTACTACTGATATAGAAGAACGCTCAAGTCTATATCGATTCTATGTATACTAAGCATGATGCCATGATGCCGATTTAATTCACGTCACGATTATCGTATAACTAAGAACCAGTGTGGTATAACTAGCAACTAATCCAACAATGAAACCGATGCATTACAGGCATGTCTACTTACATATTTATCTTCACGCCAGATCCCTTACGGGGTAGGCAGAGAACACGGAGTGCCAAATATCTCTATCCTTACAGACCTGCCGCGCCTCCTCCACACTCATAACTCTTTTCATACATGCACGCCGGTATTCTACCGGTATGCCGGTATGTAAGGCTGTTTTTATTTACGAATTGATTAAATATAACTAATAGACATTTGAAAGTAATATAAAAAACAAATGCATTTTTGCTCGCATAAATGTTTTTACAATGCCATCTCGTACAGATGAAAACGGATCTACGGTTAAGCTCATACAGCCATATCAAACGGCTTTCATTTTATTTATTTAAACTTGTCATGTCTATTTGTATCATTATCCCTTGTGGATAACATTCTTTAAAATGACACTTTTTTATTACGAATGAAACAAAAAATGATTGAATCATTGGAGATGTAGACGTCTATACGTAACATATATCTCGACAAATGGGAATACCACACTCAGCCTACATCTTCGGAGAATTCGAGGCGTGATGCTTTGTTAGTTTATAGTGTACAGTACAAAAAATATCAATATCGTGTTGTATATAATTGATGAGAATACTTTTAAACGGAATATTTTTAAACGAAACGCTCTCCATCCTTCCGAAGAGACTGTTTGCCGAAATCATGAATTTTAACCAATTCATTATATCGGCTGTTTGTTATACTCTCGACCACGTAATAATTAGTTGCAAATTTATTGGTGCCCGACCTCGATCAGGTTTTATGAAATCGATTAATACATTAATTAACATTAACAAAGTTACGATTGTATTTCGTTGGCGTTTGCGATATGATATTTATTGAATGTAATGTATCATTTCTTTAAATTAAATAATATCCTAAAGTATTTGAGACATTATCTTCATATTGCCTAATATTATCCAATTAGTTGAAAATATTTAATCATGAGAAAAATATTTAAAGAGATATGTATAAATCTATATGCGTTGTATGTCAATGACATTACTTACAGAGTACGTTTAGTGATGGCTTTCTTAAAATATGTTGAAGGGAGAATAGATCGTCGGAAAATAGTCTATACAATGATTCATCATGTTGTCGACTTTATTTTGTCGGAAGATATATCATACCAGCAACGGCCAATACACACCGTGACCATTTTGCTTTCGCCGTGCAACATAATATATTAGTATTGAACTACATATGAAAGTATTTGGATACATTCATCTACAATTTCCTCCATTTCATAATATATGAAATACAGTTATTATACTGTAACAATTGTATTAATATGGTTATAATAGTGGGACGTAAACGTAACCGGTGAAACGTGGGAATGTTCTGCATTCCTCTGCCTACCCCTTCGGGGATTATAGGTGTGAAGTTAGGTTTTTTTTTATAATAGAGTTACACAGTAAATGTGTAATAGTTAACTTGGAGGTGTAAAAGTTGCAGTTCATAGCGAAATATTCGATTTGAATTACAGATTTTAAAACGTAACATTAATTCCGCCTTTAATCGCCGAAGAGGCAGGCAGAAAAATGTAGAACACTGCCACGCTTCACTAGTTACGTTTACGTTACATTAGTACGTACTATGGATTAGGTGAACGTTTACTTTTCTAACAGCACAAAGATCCCGATCGGTATTATGAGTGCACAGTACAGCATAGTTGTCCTCTAAATCTGTTAGACGGACACTCGAGCCGGCTGTCACAAACTTATCGCAATACGACCCAATGAATGTTTACGATCTCTCCGCACGAATGGGCTACGAACGCGCAGTCACAGAACACAATGAACATTATTCCAGTGTTGGTATTGATGATAGTCAACTTCTCAGTACTGTTTTCCGTCCGAACTTTACAAAAGATATAAATTGCATTCAATAGAGACACAAATATCTCTATTTCTGAACATGGGCCTGATAGATGATTCTATAACACAGTACATGTCCTCTATATTCTAGTCCACTATGGTGTATAAATTTAACGAACGTCATCTGGGTATATTTTACACGAATCGGCGATAAACCACACTTACCTCCTGCCCAACCCTTAAAGAACGAAACTTGATGATATAATTAATAGACAAAATGAAGAAAAAAACTTTTATATTGTTACAAGATATGTTACAAGGTACGTGCAGACTTCTCGTATAAAGATGTATGAGGCACTCGACTCGTTTGAGATGTGTTCAAATTGAATCTGGAATGTTTACTGAAATAACGTTAATGTACACCGCACGCAGTAATCTAATAACTGTGCCTACATTGTGTATTGTTTTTGGCACGACTCAAATATGATGTAAATTAATATATGTATTTACTTTACACATGTAAACTATAGGAATGTTTAATTAACAAATTGTTAACGAAGTAATAGTGTATAAATATTGGATTGCCAAAAACAAAAATCTAAGGTAAAACAATCTGAAGGAATAACTCATACTTATGTCACTACATTTAAGAATATTTAGTTTAATTTACATTAAAGAATTTTTTAGTTTTAGAAGAACAATTAGTTTAATTTACATTTAAGAAGTTTACATTTAAGAATATTTAGAACAAAAGAATGCTTCTATAGTTAGGTCTTTTTCATCGGTCAGTCATCAAGTTTATTCCGTGGCTGTGTTCCTCAGTAGGTGATGTGGAAATAAGGGTCCCGAGAACATTTACTGATTCATTGCTAGCATTTCGTTCATAAAACAATGATTTCATTTAAACTTAATATCATAACTAATGTGGTATATGTTATTGTAATAACGAAAGATCTCTGTCTACGTGCTGCTAGTCCAAGGATTAGCGAACCCGAGTCGACGGTCATGGGTTCGACTCCCTCCCGGAATCAATGTTGACGAGCACAAGTATTGATTCCGCGTCCGAATATCCAAAAAACTAATACAAGTATTTTCTCTTTTGAATAACCAACATAGAGTTTACGTAACAGAACCTGAAAACCGTGTAACCAGTAATACATTTCAATTACAGAACTCTAGCGGTTGTTTCAGATTAGTACATAATAAGGAGTAGTTTCAACGTTCAGCGATGATAACTGGTGAAAATTGGGATTACATAACTCGTCGAAACCTCAACACAAAAGCGGCTTAAAGTATACGTATTTTAAATATATACTAACGACCAGGCTCTTTACGGGATAGGCAGAGAGCACCGAGTGGGCGATCCGTCCCTTGCCGACCGGACGTGTCACCACCAGGGTCGTGACTACGATGCAAAATTTTGCTGATGATCTTTTTCCATTTGATTTTTTATTTTTATATAAAACATGTAAACTAACATCACGCCTATGTTTCCTGAAAGGGTAGACAGAAAAGTGAAGTTCCCTCACCAGTTAATTTTTAATCACATCATAAAACAAAATATATGTACATATATATATATAAAACAAAAACATAACACGAGTACTATTGCGCCCTGCTAGGTACTGTACGATGTAATTGCTCTAGAGTATTGTGTACGCTATCGTTCGGCCCGAAATCAATTCACTGCACTGACAGTTCATTTTGCGACCCAAAATAACAGTAAAAATATTCACTTTTATAGCAACTTGGTTACATACACGTCTACCGGTCTACCGATATTACAGTTATTGTACAAAACTGTACATCAAGGAAAAATCCAGACTACGAGCCTGTGCTAGGAATTTCAAGTTAGAAAAATCCCAAACAGCAGCCGATACGGAATCCACTCAGGTGTCTGGATCAGCGGTCGCGTTTACTACCACACAAGCAATACAGCAGTCGGTTAATTATCATAAAATTAAAGTTATTATACATTTTACACAATTAATTAGTACTATACACATTATGTGGCCATTCAGTGCTGAAGCATTATACAATGACGGTAATGGTTCAAAGAGCAACAATAACAAAGACATTGAGACACGAATACACTCCACTCACAATACGATGGCCCACGACGCGCTTCCCCGCACTATAGGAAACAAGCCTTAGCAATACGGCTATAGATGTTATTGTATTGAGACCCACAGATCGCCGGGGCAAGCGGCATGGCACGATCTGTCCAAGCACAGCTACTTGCTCGCCACTCGTGGGCATCAGCGTGGGCTGTGCGAAAGTCTGCGGGTGCCCAGCGTGGGGATTATGGCCAGTAAGAAATATCACTTGTGGTCAACATTGGTCTTCGAATTAGCCTATGTCCAATTGTGGATGGAAGCATTCCTGATTCTGTTAGTGATGGTGATGACGATGGGACTAATATTTTAATTATCAGGTCGTGTTGGTAGCAAGTGCGGCTGCCGATCAGAAGGTCCCGGGTCGAGAACTACAAAAAATTTCTAATTTAGATTTCCTAGTAGTGGTTCGGAGTCTAGATATGTGCCCGATGCATGGCAACTCACCACCTATTCCATAGTGGGACGTAAAACGAAACCGGTAAAACGTGGCAGTGTTCTGCATTCCTCTGCCTACCACTTCGGGGACTACAGGCGTGAAGTTACGTTTACGTTTAATATTTTAACCATCTCCCTCGTGTACTTTACCATAATTATAACGGAGTATAAAGAAATGTCGTATATAAAGTAACTGAATAATGAAGTTACGATCACGAAGCGGCTTCGCCATGGAAAATTAATATTTCACAAGGGGATACTGCCGGCTTGCAAATATACCGTGTGGCTCTCAGCAGTGCGGCGCCTCGAGCGTCGTGCTGTCTTAACCTATTTTCTACTTCAAGTGGCTCCTCCGCCCTGTAGCAGGAGCGCTAGACAGCACTCCTTTAGCGCGCAAAAAGGGCGATCTTAGAAACTGGATGCAGTGAACTTTTTTATATCGCCGTAAACGGAATCGAAGCTGCAATTTGAGGGCACGGTAGAGTTACAGATCTATACTGAGTTGTAATTGCTGAATGTTCAATGTTTGTTTAATGTCAAAATACGTAACAATTATTGCAGATTATATCGATATGAACATATTTTAACGTTTTTATTTGGTTTTGGAAACTGGTTTACGCGTGTAAATAATGTGACGACTAAGGAAATACTTGTTAGGTTTATATGGATAAAAATATATTTGGCTTAGAATGCTCTCTGTCCAACCCGCAAGGGGCCTCCCGTGATGATACTCGGACCATCACACGTCCCACTATGCAATAGGTGCCGAGCCTATTGTCATACACCGAACATATTCTCAGAATCCCAGCCTCAACGAGAAAATATAAATTAGAAAAATCTAATAGCACCCGACCCGAGATTCAAACCGAGGACCTTGCACTTGCAATCAACACGGCCAATGAGGCAGTCAAAGACAGTCAACGAGGTAGTCAATTCTATAACATTCATAATAATACTTCCTGGTCCTATATACTCGTGTTTCATACAAAATTCATTTGACAAGGGTTGACGTAGCTGTCACCTCTCGAAACGAATATCAAAAGCGTTTAACAATCCAAATAATTTATTACTTACAAACAATCTTACATTGTACAGAAACCAGATTAATAAAACATTTTGTACATTAGATTTGAATACAAATATTATATCGAATCGCCTGTTAGTCTGAAATTCAGTTTCAGTTCCGAACTGTGACAGTGAAATGATAAAATATTCAAACTCTATTGCGCAACATTTTTAAAAATGGAACGAATAAAAACGTAACAGCACAAGCCTATGGTGCATAAAATTCGATCGTATAAGCTTTTGAGGTATAAGTCGTGGTAAAGAGATACAGATATATAAAATTTGTATAACAACATTTTTTGGGACAAAGTTGTTATTAAAGGGCACAAAGTTGTTATTAAAAATTACTCATCTCAGAAACTAAAGAGTGCGGGGAGACCACCTTTGTAAAAATATGTAACAAAGAAAGCGGAAAATCGCGCCTGTAATCCGAAACGTGGGAGACAGAGAAGTATAGTGCGTTCCCACGTTTTACCGCATGGGACGAGAAAATGATACTTTACTAGTAGTATTCTACTTAACTAGTACAGTAAACAAATATAGCAACGAATCAAAGTCGAATTGTGTTCAGCCACACTGACACACAATTAAAGGACAATGTCATTTCTTATATTGGACACCTGTCCCTAGCTATTGTTGGCTTCGTAATTCCTTTTCTTCCTGCGTCTTTGCAAATACCTTTGTAATTTCAATGAAACGTTCTTCCAGTTATACATATAGATATTATAAAATAGCAATGACAAAAATTCACACATTTAACTTACATTATACGTTTGGCGGCAAAACAACCGTTTTGAAATTTTACCTTCTACTTTCTGAATCTCCTTTATCGCGTGAAAATTAACGAGCCCATTTCTTTTTTAATTGGAACTGTAATTGCATATCAACGGGGTCAAGATACAAGATACTTTTAGCGGCGGGGAAGCCCTCCACTTACGCAGGTCCGATACGTACGACCGTCACCGTTTGACTGATTACTGGGGACGTTGGGAAATATTTTACCTATAACCTATTTTACCTATAACCTATAACCTAGTTCTTCAAAATGGGACCGTTCATTTCGGGTCCTTGACAAAATTACGTGCATTTATAACTTTAAATTGTCACTTAATGTAATGAAGATGCATAACATTGTGAAGAAATTTACACTCTTAATAATCTTCATAACGTTCTCTAAGACATGTATGGAGTAATACGTGTAAGACTAACGAGTCCCGTAGCCGACGGTAGAAGGGTTAAGCCGACTAGTTATAATAATCGTAACGAATACAATCGATTACGGTTTCATTAGTAGTTCATCAGTATCTCACCGTAACTCGAATAATCGAATCATCGATCAATTAACAGTCGATCAATCATTAAGCGCAACATCTGGCGAGCTGTAATAATCACTCAGTACTTTCTTCGTATAATGATGTTACTTTTTCTTTCCCTTTAAAATATAGATCGATTAAGTATCTACTAATTATTATCTTATTAACACTTTTGAACTTGTTTCTTCGCTAGTAATGTTGTCCAAACCAATTTCGGGTATTCGAAGATGAGTTGCCGGAACTTTATCATAAGCGGAAGTGGAAAATTTTAAATTTTGATTTAATGGAACGTTAGAGATGAAGAGAGTAATGTTAATTGTTAAATGAAACACTAATTAATGAAACAAACGGCATATGAAAAATATTAATATACGAGTATATACGTATGTTGACCTCATCGTCAGACAGCGTCTGACGGGACAGTCGGAAGTGCCCAGAACTGGCGTCCGTGTATGAAAACGCGTGATGAATGTGTAAGAAACACGCCATGTTATTAATGATAGAGATATCTAACACTCTATTCTCTGTACCTACCTTATAAGAGACCGGCCGTGATGACATCGTTATAATACTAAGGGAATATATTCGTAATTTCATATTTTCATAAATAGAAACCACTATTCATATAAATTATGTAGATAACATAAAATACTGAGTATACATATATTCTACTATTTAAAATCAGTATTAGCGACTCTTACGCCAACAGCATCATATTTGGGTGACCAGTCATCATTATTAAATAAAAAATCACATTCTGATCACTTTTAGTAAACTTTTCTATACAATGAAAATAATATAACCTGAAAATGACAAACTTGTATAACCGTCGTTGAAAATCTGGCTTGAACTGATCGCAGCAAAAGTTAGCTTCAGAGGCCTGAAGTCAATCGAAGGTTCCGAACTCGGAGAGTCGAAGTCAAAGCTCTATAACTTTCTCAATGGCACCAACTACAGCCAAACGATAGTGTATATAATCTACACCTTTCTAAGATATCACACAAACGCATATTTTAAATTAAAAATACAAATATCAAAAAGGAAAATATCAATGAGCAGTGCAATATAGCAATGCTTGATAGTCAATTGGCACAGAACGTAGCTTGAATGCTAAGCCGATAATCAAGGGTTGCTTCAAACATTTATAATGAGCAGTATTTGTCCCGTTTAGATTTTAACATGAGAATCTATACAAGTTTTCGCTTATAATAAATACTTACGTAATTTACCAGCCGTCGAAGTACAATAACACAGGCTTTGCTTACTTCAAGTGGAGTAGTCGTGTATGAAGATATCGCTAAATATTTGTCCATTTATCAACGAATATTTCCTAATAGTTTCAAACCGAAGCGCCGTTGCCAATTAAAAGCTGTACATCGATACATAGACGGTCGTGACAATCGTTATACCGTGCGAAAGCAAAGAATAGCCCTACGTTTTGTCATTCATACACATTACATGTTACAGATAACAAGCTTTACCTGCGATACGACTGCGGCGCGACCGGCCAGCTGCGGCGGGAGCGCAGCACGAGCGCGATGCGCGGCATGGAGCCCTGCGTGTTGCCCATCTGCGGCGCCGAGGTCCGCTTGCGGCTCCACCCTCGGCGCCCGCTGGTCGCGCCCCACAAGTGCGCCGTCCCTTGGTCTGCACACAGGGATGCGTAAATTATTGTCTATTGACTAACCTGGCCTTTGGATTAGAAAGACTGATGATAGTGGTACTCTGATTCTTAGCAACGTCCACTTCGGAGCCACTAGGAATGGCCAGGGACATGTTTTTTTATATTTAAAATAAAATGCCACTTCTTGTAATACCTAAGTGAATCCGTATGTTTCGATATCTACAGAATAGTAACAATCATTTTATTTCGTCAAACGCTTTTCGGATTCGTCAGCAGTACAATGACCCATTTAAGATTGTGAAAGACCTAGCATGATGTAATAATTACAATACACTTCAAACTAAGACCGTTCAGACTACGAGTTCACACTTAAAGAGCCCCAGATTTGCAATTTAATCACGCATCCGCTCTACCCTGGCTCTGTGGCGTTACATTTACGATATTACTCAACAATCGAACGATGTAACGCAGGAAATTGTACAATTTGCTGGTGCTTGTACCTGCCCTAAGTCGCCGAGGTAACCCAGTTAAACAAATTTGCATATAAAAAGCCGGTGAAAAGCTTCGCAATGGGATCAATGAGTCATGAATGTATAAGTGGATTACATTGTGGTTGAGTACTATATTTTATAGAGTATAACTTGATTTTTAAATATACCTCAACCTCTTTCACGCCTTTTTTCTCGTCTATCTTGTATTAAGTTTATTTAATTAATGTGCCCGATGCGTGGCAATAGGCTCACCACCTATTACATAGTGGGACGTAAACGTAACGGGCAACATGGGAGTGTTCTGCATTCCTCTGTCTACCTCTTCTGGGAATACAGGCGTGAAGTTACGTTTTTGTACGTCCTGACTAAAGGGGGCGTCAGAAGGCTTAGAATTTGACTTTTATGTACGTAGAGACAACAATTTTGCGCTCGTGCTCTTTGCCTACCCTGCAAGATAGAGCTATGCTAAAAAAATAAAACAAAATTCACAAAAATACCAGTGGATATCATTTTCGATGCCTTTATTCTGTTAAAGAGAAGACGACTCACTTGAAGTTGAAGACGTAGAAGACGCTCTGATCAGGATCGGTGTGTGTCAATAATCTCACCATCTATTCCATGATGGACGTAAACGTGACCAACGGAACGTGGGCCTGTACTACACTGCTTCATCTACGTGGCGTAGGTGGTGACGCTAAGGTCATAAAGAAAAGGCGCACCACAGGCTAAAATGTACGTACAACATGTGACAAACACATCGCAGAACATATATCACTCATTGTCTGCGCACGCAATGTTAACGCGAGACATAAAAGTCCGCGTTGAAACAGTGACACGCGGGTGAAGTCTATAGAAGTAATTTCTGATACAAGACCCTCAATAACGGTCAAACTTAATATTTAATGAACTACGATCGAATTTCAACCGCAAGTTCCAGCCAGTTAGCCGTTAACAACACTATTACTTAATATTAATTGGCAGCGCATCTGTAGACACGGAACGGGTGTCCGTCCAATTTAAATTATTACTCTGATCATGTGTGTAACTTCACGCCTGTAATCCCCGAAAGGGTAGGCAGAGGAATGCAGAACATTCCCACGATTCATCAGTTACGTTTACGTCCCATTATGGAATAGGTGGTGAGCCTATTGCCATGCATGGGGCACATATCCAGACTCCAAACCAGTACTTGAAATTCTAAATTAGAATTTTTTTGTAGTGTTCGACCCGGGAATGGAACCTGGGACCTCTCTATCGGCAGTCGCACATGCAACCAATACGACCAACGAGGCTACAGTCAAAGTTAAGTTTACGTCGCAAGGAACAGGGAATGCGGTTGTCATGCATCGAGTACAAATCCAGACACCGAGCCTCGCTAGCCATCCCTACGCTCGCCCACGGACCTGCAGCTGATCTTGGCCTCCGATATCAAAGTGCGCCACTCTTCCCTATATTTTGATAGATCTGGCGAGTCGGCCAGCCTCAGCTTTTTAAGATCTTTAGCGACTTCGTCTTTCCGGCGATATCTGGCTCCATCCACAGAGCGACTCCCGGCGAATCGGCCATGATATATTCTTCGTACTACTGGATTCTCTCCCATCTTTTCTACCTTGCTCAGCCAGATTAGACCCAATAATATTTAGCCTGACTCAGAGTTTGAACCCGGGAGCTTACAACAGCTCAACAGTCTCACTTGCAACCACTAAGTCAGCGAGACAGAGCCAGCCTATGCCCACGTATATGTTTGAAAATGTACGCATGATTAGAATTTATGAAGTATACTTAATTATTCCACGAGGTATATTTTCGAACCAAATTTAAGAAAATACCATCTTTTGATGTTTAATACATGTGAAATATTAAGACGTGTGCCGTAACTCGTTACCCCTGTTACACTTACGCGTCTGACAATTTGATACCGTCATATATGAACATAATCTTTATCAAATTACAAAAGCAATATGTAAGCTTTGAATAATACCAAAGGAATAATAAAATACACAAAGGTACGATTTTTCCTCCAGAGAGAAGAGCGACACGGGTATTGAAACCTAACACTAAACCAATTGTACGTAATCCATTCGCCCAGCAGTATATAGTACACCTCAACACATAAATCATTGCAAATCTTATTTTTATCCGCTAAGAGAAACAAAATGAGAAAGCCCGCTGCCGCTCGTTGCCTACGTGTGTTTGATTGATATCTAAAACCCCAAGATACAGAAATCCCTGTGACTAGGGACTGTTTAGGTTACGCATATTGTCAAGCCTATTTTCTGGCAGACTTTTTTCGCCTCTTCTACATTGATTACATTTGGAATTGCTATTTTTATACTCAGCCTTGCAACTGACAGACGGGCCACCTGGGGATATATGGACACCGCCTATGGACATTGGACACTCGAGGAGTTGCCAAGGCGATACCAGGGATGGTAACCTTAACAACTCAATTAAAGACAATGGACTCCCAATGATTACAGTTATTTCATTCTTAGCATAAGCGTTTATTTTTTATCTGAGTGTAAAACTACTGAAATATATTTGCACTTAAAAATGTCTACCTATATGTTTATTAACTGTTCGATCAGTAGAAGGTCTGAATAATTTAGAGCCAGGTGACCTCAAGTCTTTGCTATTATAATACAAAGGTCAAGATAAATTTAATATTATTTCACACTAATAATTTATTCTCAAGAACCCATTATCCATTTGAAATGTATTGAAAACTTATATAATTGATATTAATTGATATATTGTTTGATAACGTCACGAACGATTACATTTCATTAACAAAAATTAAATCTATGCATATGCATGCGACAATTGCAGTGACATTGTACACTATTATTATTAAAAATAAATTATAAGTAAGTGTATTTCCATAAAAGTTACTTTTACCGGCGAAACGTGCCTCAGTAGTGTCACCTAATGAATAATGTCATGCTTAGACGCGAAAATAATCAAATGAATATATACAAAAAGGTCAGTTCAGACTCGATCAGTCTTTTGTTGCAAGTCACCTACTTAATACCTAACATTACATACAGCGTACTTAAATATAGAGCAAGACGATGCTCATATGTTTTCACTTTTTTCTGTTTCATCGAATTCAAAGGACGATGAATCGCTGGGGCTACACAATGGTATCCTTGTGTGGTTGTGCAAAATAATATAAAAGTGAATTTGTAATAAAATAATGGACATCATCATCATCATCATCATTACCAACAATCCGTCTGAGACCACTGCTGAACGTACGCCTGCTGCTAACTGCTATCAGCCTCTCGTTTATAACTGCGTCCAGCAATGAATTAATAAATATTTGTTCACGACTCAGGAAAGTTATCTGCTCTCTAAACAAACAAACATATTTTATAGTAACGATACTACTGATAAAAATACCGACACAAAATATAGGTAAAACTTCTTGGTTGGTATTAAATTTTACTAAGATATCATCGATATTTTTGTTCATAATAATAAAAAAAGGTCTGATTCAATATCGTAAATAAACATTCATTATGGAGTCAAACGTACCGTGATTCGTAATACGCTGATTACCCAATCAAAGCTTTGCAAGTTTGTAGTATCATTCGCCGCAGAGGTAATATTTGAAAACATTAAAAAAATTACAGCCTCGCGGGCAGGCTATGTCTAGTAGTGGACTGAATAGGCTGATCATGATGATGATCGTAATGATGATGTTGATGATGATGGTGATGAGTATACCTGAAACATGTTATTCCATATAAACATACTAAATTCTAATAACTGTGCAGTTAGTTGATTAGTTGCAACCCCAAATGGTGATCAAGAAGTCCTACGTTTAAATCTCATGTTCGGGTGCTAGATTTTTCAAAGTTTTCATTTTCTAGTTTAAATTTCTGGAAGGTTATAAGATTACAAGCGTGATTTACCCTTTTTAATAATTACTCACCTTGTTCATTGCCTTATACTCGTACCGTACTCCCTTAAAGGTAGTGTAAAAAGGTCGAGGTACAGAGTAAATATGAAAAATTGGGGTTGTATTTGAAAAATGATCAAAGTTACTGTGATTTTCGTCCGAAATGAGAAAAGTCGCATCGTGGAAAATCTCCACTTTACTTCCCGAACTTTTCAAGGTGTTAGATTCGAATGAACGTGAAAAAAAGATTCCAACTAAATTTCTTCGGTACACACGGCGAGTGCGAATGAAGCCGACGAGGGAAGCGCCCCACGAACGGTACATTTCAGAAAATATTTGTTTTTTTGCAATACTTTTGCCCTAATTACGTATTGTTCAGAATTTTTTTAAATAAACGTATCCTATGTAAATAGTCATGATAAAATATTATAAATGTTTCGTGAATAAAAACTTCAAAAATGCAAAAATATAATCACTCATTTTATGAAGACAACTTTACATATGTAAGTATGCCTTAGTGATAAGACCTCAATCTTCCGTAAAATGACCTAATTCTCATAAGTTTAACATTTGTGTGTGAACTTATAACTGCCTGTCTACCCAAAACATTTTCATGATTTTCTTCAAATTAATAATGTTGAAATGTGACAAAAAATATAACATAAATAACAATAATATAATTAAACATTTAGTTTGTTTAGTTTGCATTAAAGAATGATTTTCTAGAACTATATCTACTTTGAAATTGTAATTGACTGCCTCTTTGGTGGTATTGGTTGCAAGTACGACTTATATTGAGGGTTCAAATCCCGGGTCAGGCCCTCATGTGCTCCACATATGGCCGGTGGATCGCAACAAGCTCACCACCTATACCATATCCCATATGGGACATAAACATATCGTAACTATTGAAACGGGAGAGTGCGCAGTACTCCTCTGCCAACCTGTTCGGAGATTACAGCCGAGATTTTATCTAGATATTACCAATGTAATGTAGAACTCTACACCAAATTTTTCAAAATAGTAGCTATGCTTATGCCGAACAGATGTGAACTTCTTTAATACGTAATTTTAGTTATTAAAAAGTTAAACGTAAAACGTAACTTCACGCCTGTAATCCCCGAAGGGGTAGGCAGAGGAATGCAGAACATTCCCACGATTCACCGGTTA
>DWEI01001027.1:0-18144 GCA_018245875.1 Mysoria ambigua | reverse complement strand
AAAAGTAGCCAATCTCACTATATTAATTTATATTTACAATATTATATTTATAAGAAACTATGAACAGTTTCAATATCAGAACCAAAGTGAAAGACATAGGATCTGTTTCCTTATCTCAGGAATATAACAGCAAGATCTGTTTTGTCTGCACCTTTTGACCACGGCTGGCAAAATAAAAAGAAGTGCTAAATACTTATTCGGCAAGTTGATAGCTGATCAGACATTATAGTGAAAGAATTTGTGGCAATATCCAAGGGTATACTGGGCAGTATTTGTTCGTTCTTAATCAGGCAGTCGCCACGCGGGAAGTGCCTTTCATACACCTCAAAGTACTGATGATGTATCTATAATAGTAATTCCATTTGATTACACGATTGTCTAATATATAGATAGTAAAATATACTAAATGTCAAGTTACTTGAATGTGGGTTGATATGCTATTTTTAGATCATAATGTATATGATTTACAGAGATTTGCTGATTGAAAATTGTCGATCATACATGGAACGCACTCATGGTGGTACCAAAGCATTGACCACTGAACTGAAATACCTAAATCTCAAACCAGATTCTTTTCAACACCTTCCGGAAGAAGAGGACGAGGATGAAAGCAACATTTACTATGGTATTGAAAAAGGTGAGTAGTTTTTTTCGTATAAAAAAATGTTTGGTACATTTTTAAACAGACATAGTATTGCTGATTTTTTTGTCCCAAGTATCCCAATATATTTAATTTCAGTTATTGGGCAGTTAATATAGCTTTTAAATAATAGTTGGAACCATTAAACTACAGGTCCAAAGTTTCATCATAGAATATAAAATTATTATTGTTATATACGTAATAGAAATCAGATAAGAATTACAATACATCATTTTTAAAACAGGCTATGAACATCTGGTAGAGGTACATCCAGAGGAGATATGGGAAGATGCTCCATGCGACTCTGAAAGAACTGAAAGCTGTCACAGTACTGATGAAGAAACAAGGAAGGATGTAACAAGGAAGAAAAAACTTAGGCAACTTTCAGAGAGTACAGATGAAGAGGAATTAGATCCACTTAGTACGCTTGTGACCAAACCTAAACCTAGACGACATAGTAATGACGGTAATATAATTAAAGAAAGGGCTAAAGAACGTGGTAATGATGGAAGCAAGGACAGAAAGAAAAAGGATACATATAGGAATGAAAGGAGTATGAACAGAGGAAAAAATAAACAAAAAGAAAAGCCAATTCCACTTACTGAATGTGATCCCTTAACACTCGATTTAGAAAAGTCTCATAACAAGCTAAGAAAGGAAAAAACCAAGAGGGATAAAAAAGATAAGAGGAAGAAGGATTTCTTTAAGAAGACTTCAGTATCCAGTGCTTTGTCTCGGCTTGTTGGTAAAAAGGTAATAAGAATGAATACTCAAAATAAACAAGAACAAATGTTTTCAAAGCAAGAAACAGAGACTGATATGGATAATCAAATTTTTATTACCGAGAGTGATTACGATAGTCAAGGAAAATCGTCGATTGCATCAATACACACAGACGGTAATGATCCTGACGTGTTATTCGATGGTCTTTTCTGCATGGACGAAATTAAATCACCTGATAAAACAATTGATAAAACAAACGCATTCAAATTGGATGAAATGAACATTTCGAATGAAGAAGATTCATTAAAGGGAGTTTTAAGAATAGCGCCAAATATAAAAATAACTAATGCTTCTTACATGGAGAAGTACGCTAAAAGTAATAAGCTAAACAGATCAACTTCTGTTACCCCTACTTTAGTAAGGAACAGTGATATCTCACCCTCCGATCCTCTGTATGTTTCAAATTTGAGCCAGAACGACGTAAAGTTGGGCATAAAACGACTTTTAGAGTTTAGGAAACAAAAGAGCGCATCCGATCTTCTAGAAGAAACAAAATCAAGCAATGAGAATATTGTCAGTAAAGAGTTTGAATTTTCTAATGCATTAGAAAATGGGTCTAGATTTCAGTCTAATAGCCCTAAGGCTGTATCAGTTCCCGATATTCCAAAAGTATTTGTAAGTAAACAACAAAGCGAGCAATTGACTGCACTAAGAAATGAGGTCGATAATTACTTCCATAATAAGAATAATAGTGCAAAGGAAACAAATCCATTAAAGACCCAGTCTGCTAAATCTGAAATAACACTAAATAATAGACAGTCAAATTCGAAATTAGTTAAATCAAATAGATCCATAAATACGTCATGCCATAATGTAGAGCCGAAAGTTTTTAACACAATCCAGAGGGATGAGCCTATTAAATTAATTAGTAATAATACAATAAAATTAGTTTCCCAAACTAAAGCTAAGATTAAGTCAAATATTCCTCGGCCAAGTGGGTCAACAGCAGAACCAAACAATTTGCAAGATTTTGTAAAGGAATTACATCGATCAATAAATGCAGGTGTAAGCAAAGATGATGATAGTGTAAGTGGGCTAGTATCTGACAAGGACGCAATTTCCACCTACAATCCTTTAAAATATTGTGCCAAACCAAAACCACAAAAGAAAGTAGATAATGCACCTAATACCTTTGCTCGCCTTAATTATATGCATAAGAATAAACAAGGCGATAATGTAGCGAAACAAAATAATGAAGAAACGAACCAAAATAAATGTCATAAATCGGTTCAACCGGAATTTTTTGAAAACAAAAATGTTACGAATTTTCTTAAGGACAATCGACTGTCTCGATGTGATAACATCGCAGTGAGAAAAATAGAAAAGACACAACAGAAAGAGAGTAACATTTCGAATGAATGTATAAATATTACAAGTATTGGCAATTTTAATCAAAATGTGATAAAGAACATATGCACCACAGATGACAAGTTATTAATAAGGTCGGGTTCGACAGCCACCCCTGCAAACTTTTCAGTACCAAAAACCACACAGTTAACAGACCATGATCAACATCAACTTCGACTTTTGTTACTCCAGCAAAATAAATTAAATATGACAAGGTCACAAATAAAATCTGACACTGTCGTCAATAAAAGTGCTAGTAATACACAGATTCAAAGTAAAGTTCAAAGTGGGCAAACTATGGCTTCGCGTATACCTACGCAAACTGTTTGTCAAGGCGACCCTGATATCATAGATAAATATATGCCAGACGCTAAAGGTTTAATCGGGTTGCCAATTCAATCTAATCAAAGTAACCGAGTTCTAATTGAGAACATCGTTGCAATCCAATCCAAGCCTTTAACTATTGTAAAAAGAACAGAAAATTGTGTAAAAAATAATAAGCGACAGAAAATAGTTTCAGGAGTAACCAAAGAATATAAAAACAGTCCTAAAGTTGCAGTAAAAAATAACAGTGAACCACAGGATTGGGAACGTGTTTTAAATGATCTTTTAGCACATAAAACCCCAAGTCGGGGAATGAACGCGCTTGATATGGCTCTTCAAAAAGAAAAATATCAAAAACGGTCACCAAGTAGTAGTTCCCGTGAAAAAAAGACTCGTAAGTTTGATTCTAATCGCCAAATGAAGACCAATATACCAGTTGTTTCTAATATAAATGAAAACCAAGGACGAAATATTAGAAATGAAACATGTACTAAACCAAATATCATCCAACATGTATCAAAGAGTACACCTGTGAAACATTCTCCCGTAGCGAACACCGAGCCCTGTTTAAGGAATAATTTATTGCCTAAAATCAACAATGTGTCACCTGCTGTACACAATTCACAAGTTGCTGAATCGATTGATCATGGTTTTCCGAAAAGGTTCAATCAAACAGTGATTGTAAAAAGAGTCAGTAAACCTACAGAAGTTCAACTACCTTTAGGGACATCAAGAAAAGATGTAAATAGTGGAGTAACCCAAGCTCACATAGATTCAACAAATATACCGTATTCTGATTATGACCTTATAGAAGAGTTAATGGATGATGACCTGCGTCAAGAAATTGGCGAATTGTCTTCTGATGAAGAAAACTTTTCTTCATCTAATGTAATGCTCAAAGCAAGTAAAGTTAAAAGTGAAAATAGCAAGCAGACTACGGAGACATTATCTGCGGTCGATTCTTGGGGTGGTTTAAATACCCGTCAAAATCTAAACAAGTCACATAAACAAGGGATTTTTCAGTCCAATGCAAAGGCCATCGACTTGCCTATACCATCCATTCCAACGAGTGTAGGACATGCAAATGTTATAATAAGTAAACCGCTACATAGTGCGATGTACATACATGACAATAGGAAGACTCAAGTTAGATTGCAGCATAACACGACGACGACGACGACGTCGACGGCTAACTTAATTAAATATATCTCAAAACCTATTATATCAACAATTCCTCAGGCAAATCAATCACAACAGTTGATTGATAATAATGTTATGTCTCATAAAACCCAATTTGCAATATCCGATTCTTCAACAGTGGCTTGCAGCAATAGTAGCATTACTTGTCGTGCTCAGGGGAGTAACATGAAGAATTATAATATTGTCAACAAATTACAAACGACAACTATCACTAATCAAACCAGCGCAAACGTGCATATGGCAGTCAATTCAAGACCTATACAAAATGTAGTTCTGATACGTCCTGAAATTGTGTATGAACAATATTCCACAATGAAAGTTCATAAAATTCCAGAAAGTGAAAATGGCAAAACATTCGTGTCTTTAAATAGTTTGCCCAATTTATCAATATACAGTACTCAGTTTGTTGCTCCTGCAATTAATTCGCGAATCATTGGTAATCAAGTTACTGTACCAATCGTTCAAAATATTACACATTCGACTCTTGCCTCTTGTAATAATATTCCTTACAATATAGAACCGCAGTATACCACTACTTCTGTTCATAATATGCAATCAAAAATAAATTTCACCACTGTAGAAGGCAGTAATCATGACAAGTGCTTTCACAATGAAGGTAAAAATCCGATAAGAAATTCACATATACGTTTTTTAAATGATGAAAATACGAATGTAAATCACGATGTTAACCATGATCCTAGACTTGCTACCGATATAAAAAACATTAACCTATGTCCATCAACTGAGAATACAAGACAGGGAGTTATACCTCAAATTCGAGAAAGTCATATGGGTACATATGCTAAGAAGACTAATCCTAAAGATGTATTTGAGCCTGAAAAAGACCTTAAAAAAGATTTATTAGAAACAGAAAAAGAAAGAATAATAAGAAAGAGACTTGCAATACTGAAAAGAAATATCCACAGTTTTAGTCGCACCACAGCGATTCCACTGACTTACGCTCCGATAAGTGCATTAAAATTAGTATCAACAGAAAAAGAAATAGAGAAAAATAAGGAAGCCAGTTCTTTCAAGGATCTGAGTATCAAATTACATGAAAATATAACTCAATCTTTAGACAATGCAACAAATGATATATTTAGTCCGATCAATTATATATCCGGCTTAGAACAGCAAAATGATTCTATGGATGCTTTAAAAGAGGAAAGCAAAATCGTAACAAGTAACAAGTGCGTAACGCTGAAAAGTCAGAAATCAGATAAAATAATTGGTCAACAGCAAGAACATAGCAGAAATGATTTAGATGTGGTTACAGAATGCTCAAAAAATAGTAGTAAAAGCGATGCAATTGAGCATAATAATTCATTCAGCAGACAATTAGAGAAGGAAATCTGTAACAACCTAGAAAACGATCATGCTGTACACAAATATCTTACATCTGATTCCAAAGAGAATAATAAATTTTGTATACCTGAGCAAACTCGGGTAACTTTAAGATCATCTAAAAAAGTACTTAGTAACTCTTTATTATCATCACAAAAGCAGGAAATCTCTAAGAAAGTAGAATTCCCACAAGAAAAAGAAAGTACCGTTAACGTATTAGAAATTGGTAAAAAGAAGAGGAGCCAAAAATTTACGACCAACTGTATCAGTACAACGCTACGATCAACTAATAGATCAGTTGGTTGCTCGCTCTTAAAGTTACAGAGTTCGAAGCAGGTTCAAAACACTGTTAGTGAACATGGAAAACATTTGATACGTGATGAAGATAGCTTGAAGAAAAACATCAAAGGTCATTTAAACAACAGTATTGGTACTATGCTAAGATCATCTAATAAATCGATATGTAACTCTCTATTAACATTAGAAAGTGAAAAATGTAATAAAAACAATCTAAGCCAGAAAGAAAATGATATTGTTTATCAAATAGATAGTTCAAAAGAGAACTACGTAGATGATAAAAATAAGAGTTGCGATACCTCGATATTGTCATCTCAAAAAGTAGGCGATATAAAACTGTCTTTCCAAAATCTGAAGCCTATTAAAAAAATGGCTAAATTACGTCAAAAGGGAAAGAATTTGAAAAACCGTCGCAAAATAAAACAATTGAAATCAATAAAACGTAGAAAAAACCAGAAAAAAAATCAAATGCAAAATGGTAGACAACATGTTTTAATGGCAGCAGAAAATCATAGTACTAGTCTTATTGTATCACAATTAGGCTTTCCGGATACAAGACTTAATCTTGATATAGAAGAACAACTTACAGGATCGATAATATTAAAACAAGATTCTTCATTGAATGAGAAAGTAAGAACCCTTAAAAATGTGGATGGCAGTGATAACGACTGCTTGAAACCCAATATAACGCAGAATGAAATTCACATTGAAAACCAAAATTCATATGATTCTGTCAGAACTATTTTAAATAATAAGGAATCATGTTGCATAAATTCAAGTATTGGCGAGAAAATTGTAAAAAAAGACTTCACAACGGGAAAGGCAAATTTGAAACAAACGCTGAATAACGAAATTAATAACATTAAATCTGATATGTATCGTACAAATGAAATTAACTCCATAACGCCATACATTAACTTAATTCCTCATAGAAATTCTTGTAATTATGATAAAATCGTTGAACAGCCTTTAAGTAACGTTGGAGTGAGTGAAGCCCAAACTCCTGATGAAGTAACAATTTTAAATAATGATAATGCGTCAAATTGTAGCGATGGTATTGAAAATTTTACCATGAAAAATATCTCGACACAAAGCAAATCATCCGAAGAAATTAAAAAATCAATTGAGAGTGTGACAACTTTTGACCGCGACACTAAGGAAGTAACGAAACAAGCCGAGAAAAAATCCATACAGAATACATTAGATCAGAATGAATTATTTAATTCTTTGAAAGATAATATTACTATTAAAGAATTACCGACTGTCGATCCATTAAAAAGATGCATCAGTATTAAAATAGCAAATGGTAATAGTTTCAAAGCTACTGTATCAGGAAAACTAAAAGTAGATATCGATTCATTATTTAAAGATCCAGCAATAAGGTCAGTGCTTATTAACGACGTACCTCGTAATTCAAGGTGTATCTTAAACGTTAAACAAGTGGGATCTGTGTATGGAAATAATATCAAAACACACATTGTCTACCCACCAGAGAGGAAACTTCTTGAAACTATTAATTTGATAAGTGACGACGAGGAAGACCCTGAACCACAAACGGTAATAACTGAGTTCGGAAAATATGAAATACGAACATTAAAAAATGACATTTTAAAGAAACACCAACATCGGTTCTCACAAAAGTGTTCTGTGGTACTACAGAATTGTAAAATGCCTTTAAAAATATTGTCTCCTGTGTCAGAAAAAAATACTGTCATTAAAAATAGTTTTATTTCTAATACATCTGCTACAAGTACATCTTTAATAGAAAAGAGAGACTTGCAACAACCGAATGTGATATCTACTGGTAAAAATGCACATACTATAGAAATTGATGACTCATCAAATTATTCTATAAATATGCGTGTTAAAAAAATGGATAGACATGAAGAACAATTAAATACGCCAACAGAAAATATGAACTGGGCTATTAAAGCATTAGAAAAAACATCGTCTCAAGATTTACATACTGAAATTGGTAGTAACGAACATAATAAAGAAACATCTACGGATGCTTGTAAGCAATTGTCCAGCAATATTTCTATGGACTTGAATATATCAAACGACTCCCACGTGGAATTAAAGTCCTCTAAAGGCGCAGTTAGGGAATTATTAACAGATGTTTATGGTAATAGTTTCAAAAGCGACTTTTTGGATTTAGTGAATAGCCCATGTGTTGTTCCTAAAAGTTTTGACGATAATTATAAAAGCTTCATCAGTCGAGTAACATGTGACAGTGACAAAAATATACGTGAAAATAAATCGTTAAAAAATAACCATCAATTAGTCCAAAACTGTCAAATTAAATTAGTACGATGTGATGAGTTAGTGCAACAATACCAGCTGTTAAAAGAAAAACGCTGTTTTGTACCTTTAGAAAGATGTGACATAAAATTACCAACAAAAAGGGTAAAATGTGTTGTAGAAAATATACCGAAAACAGTAATTGATTTAGATAAAGCAGAAAACCATGAAGATAACATCAGTAAACCTATTTTTGATTCAGAATACGGAGAACTTTACTGTACTCTAAAGCGAAGTGATTCAATTTCAATTCTTAACGATTTCAGTCCCTACGATCAAACTGAAATACCTCTGAGTTCAATGAAGAGTACGCTTTCAAAAAAGTGGCAATATTCCACCATTTGTTACTCAGATTGGACTATAACGAAATTAGAAAATCATATTTTAAGCCGGCAAACTGACCATATTCAGGCGGTTATAATGCCTGATGATATTTCTACTGATTTCGATAGTGAACAAGAAAGCAGGTTTACCGAGACATGTTTTAATGAATCAAAAATTGAATTATCAGATGAAAATGCAACTTATCCGATCCCTAGTCTTCTTAAATTATCATTGAAATATATAGTACAGAGTTTTTTCATAAAATATAATACACTAGCAATTTCGTCCACGTCTAATTGTCCCTTAAACCAACTAAAGAGGAAATCAGTTGCAGAAAATGAATTAAACACTAGCAAAATTTTAAAATTAGATAGTGGAAATAATAATTATAGTCGTAATTGTACTGTCGAAACGATGGTAAATCTTAAAACAACTATCACAAATATCAATAACATTAATGATAACGTTACATTTGATAATTACGATTTCAAGCAAATCTCTGACTTAAAAGATATAAATAATTTTACATCTGATGAAGTTGAAACTGAAATAAATGATATCAATAATCCAGGTGATCTGAAGACCGAGTCTCAGTGCAATATCTTAAGCAATGAAAATGGTTATTTAAACAATTGTACCGATGATGAAAATTTTAAACTGGATTATGAAGATATTGATAAATCTGAGGTTAAAACTCCGATGGAGGTATTGAATATGACCGATACTGTAAGTTACAGTGCACAAAAAGAGGAAACATTGAATTTATCTGAAATATATTCGGAATTCAATAAAGATCCACGTGATGACATGACGAATAAGAAAAATTCGAATTTTGCAGAAAGTAATATACAGTCTCAAAGTACTGAAACATTTTTAACATATGAACCAGAAAATGAAAGTATCAGAAATGAAATTATAAACCATGATGTAGATTATCGAATTTCCTGTGATACGAGTGAAATTAATGATAGAATTTTGACACAAAGTAACTGCTCAGAACATGTTGAAAAAAATATTTTATTCTACGACGAAGAACAAAATATATGTTTGAATGAAAAAGAAAATATTGCTGAAAATTATTATGATGAAAACGACGATGAGGAATCTACAGAAAATAATATAACGAATATTGTAAATGATGACAGTACAGAAGATGATATTGAGAAAAAATTTGACGAAATGCACAGCTCTAAAAATATAACACTTGTTTATGAGGGAGATTCTAAAGTTATATTAAAAGGTTCAATATTACAAGACGCAGTGGTTGGTACATGTTACGTATTTCCAGTAATAAATTCTGATGATCTGAATTCCATAATGGAAGATACTGATGTCGAAGAAGAGATAAAAGATAAGATATATTATGACAAAGAACAAATATTGGTACAAGAATCAAGCAACCAAATTGATGATGCAGATCTTATTGTTACTAAACCGAAAGTTACATATTCAAGAAAAAATTTAAAATTAAATAACTTTTCTAACGATGTTAGATATAGTTATACAGGATATCCGACTAGGATATCCAGAAAAGGTATGAAGCGAAAGATTGAAACTATGGATGGTAAAGTAACACAGAAAAAGTATCGAAAGAGTAAAAATATTGATTATCCCAAAATAACCCTAGCTGCTATGTGCGATTGCGCTTACAGTAAGGAATTCAAATTACTGTCTAACTATTGCAGTTCCATAAAGTTTTCATATACAAAAGATTACCATTTAATACAAATACAAGATGTGCAAACATTGTTACAAGACTGGCCTATAAAAGAATTGCATTTACCTAAAGTGTCCCTGACGGATACAGATAGTAACCTTTTTGTTGAAAAAACACATAAAAAAGAAGTTTCGGATCCGACAAATGAATCATTAGCGGATGAAATATCTGCCACCTATGAAGAAAAATCTTTTTCAGAAGAAATTAATGAAACTAATTTCAGTATGGGTTTTGGTGAGAGGTCCGACAGAGTCAATCAAAATTTTAAAGACGAAAGAGAAAGTATAAAATTTTCGGCTGCGACTCTGTCGGACGTAAAACATTTTCAGCCGTTTTTCCTGTCTGCGTATAGTTACAAAACCATAATTCAAGAAACATTAGCGTCTAGAGCAGATCAATATGAAAAGTTAGACAAATGTTATTCATATATTAAACTTCGGGATAAAGTACGTTCATTTTTTAAAAAAACTACCGCAATATTAAACGACAGTTGGAAAGATAATAATACTAAAACCGATAAAATTAATACAGACTCTTATAACTTTTGTAACAGTACTTTAAAATCTCTTTCTGAACTTTGTGTTCCAGACTTTTTCGAACTCCCTCTTGTAGAAAATATAGTACAAGTTGTCCAGATAGGTCAGTTGCCTGTAAGTGCTACCGCTCAAAATCCTGTGACTTGCGACCCTCGAGTTACTCAAGTCAATGATGCTAGCCTTCCACAATGTTCGGTAGAAAACGGTTTGCTTGAAGACATGCAACCTACTATTAAGACTGAATACACAGAATTAACAACGGCAGATATAGCATTACCTTTGATCCCAAACTACGACCAACGTCATACACATGTACCAGCATCTCCTCCGCAAGTACCCAATTTGCCCCTATGTAACGATGATATAACTATAGAAACGGAGGTTAAAATCGAAGTATTGGATGAGGTACCTGAAAACATGGATGAACAAAGTTGTTATGAAAATAAGGAATTTCCGTCTTTTACGAGTGATCAAATGTCAAACAGTGAATATTCTTTTGATGCGAATGATGATACAGTACCTATCAAAAGCGAACCTGATGTGAAAATACTGTTAGAACCATCAGATAACAGTTTAGATGGTAATCAAATTGCTGAGTGCAGTCATTCCCAGCAACAACAACTGAATGGATCGCTCGATAAACCTGATCAACTTGCACATGCCATGAATGCAGCTGGAATAACAACTTTTTCAGAGCAAATATCTGATACAGCTATGGATTTATCGAATACACTGCCTTGTAGTAGTACATGTGCAGATGCAGATGAAAATAACTACCAAAGAACAACTATAACCGCTATGGCACTTCAACATGCTTTGTCCCAGGTTTTGCCACAATCTTTGAATCAAGCAAATGAGACAGAAAATCATCCACAAGTTTCAGTTGCTTCTCAAATATTACATATTGTTCATGGTAAGAACAATTCTTCAAATCAGGCAGCTATATCTGAAAATTCTCAACAATCAGCTATAAATACAAGCCCAACTCCCGTTTTGCATATAGTGCAAAATAAAGGTGCTCCCACAAGTTCTACCTCTAATAATTCATCAGTACAAAATTCCAATACTTATAGTGGCTTATCATTGGTTGACACGGGAATATCTCAAGGAGGAAACCAACTGTTGCAAATAGTTAACACTGGTAATCAAAAATCGAATAATGGGACTCAATTACTTAAAAGAGTTAATCTTTTGACTAATCTCGCCAATGTACAAGGGTCGAGTGAACAAAAAATGGTACAATTTGTATGTAAATCTGCGGATGCCAAGGGGCTTCAATTAAATAATCATCAAAGAAGTATGGTTTTACGTTTACACCCAATTGAATCAGCAACCTCTAAACCAGATTCCCAAGACATTACTACGAACAGAGAAAGTCCTGCGAAAGAACCTGTTACACCAGCTCCACTTGAAATAAAGTCTCGTTCAGTATATGAAGAAAATTATGCCAAATTTATACAAAATTGTAACAAACAAAATATGGAGAAGTCTACTAGCCTTCCGAAATTTAATCAAGCATTTGGTAAGCCTGTATTTCAAGAAGATCAAAAATCGACTGATGTTCATGAAAATAATAATCACATATCACATGTGAATACTAATATAGAAAATAATGATTGTCACTCTACAGATCATCCTTTACATATTGAAAATATGCGGCAAATTGGAAGCCCACCTTTATTGTTACGAAAATCATCCAATCAGACATCACAGATGCAACAAAATCTTGTGCAACATATAAAACAAGCTATAACACCTATGAATATTCAAACTATGCATGGGGGAGTTATATATACGCGCCAAATTCCCGTCAATATAGGTGGTGGCCAAACGATAAATTTAATAACCGTACCTAGTACAGAACGAGTGGATGATAATGTACAGAAACAAAAGTCTGACGTAAAATTTGGAAGTCGGGGTGAAATAGAGCAGTCCATTATAAAGATAGTACCTCAAAGTCCAGTTTCCCAAAACACTGAAGCATCAACGGATGAAAGTAATCCAGTATCGAATGAAAGTTCTCAATCTCCACCTGTTTTAACCCAAATGCGTATAAAACTGCCAATGTTAAGTAAAAATACACAAATGGTTTCTGGCACAAGGGTTGTCCGACCGTCGTTTTTTCAAATACAAAGAAATGTTATAGGCGGCACAAATCAACCTGTATACCAACAATTAGTTCTTACTGCTGCACCAACACTTGGACAACATGCGATTAGAATTCCTCAAGCGCAAACAACTCGAGAAATGAAGTCTGATACTGAAAATCAGGCCTCTCCAGAATCACAAATGAGCTCATCTACGCTTGAACAACTTCGAGAGTTTGACATGGTACTAGAACAAGTAAAAGAAAGAAGTACGGTTCAACCCAGTGGTACTCCCGCTCAGGACGTCATAAAGCCTTTAACTTCTACTGACACTCCTGAAAATCCCTCTAGTTCTACACCATCAGAAACAACTCAACAAGTTTTCTATTCTATTGGGAATAATCATCAGTTGAATGTCGCCTACATAAACAGGAAATCAACTGTTGTATCAACACCTGCAACCACCTCTTTTGTACGAACTTCAGAATCATCAAGTAATTTAGATTCGGTACCTTCTTCGTCACATACATCTATATCGCATGTACCACACACCGCACCCTCAGAAACATCAAACGAAAATCACCCTCCACAAAATCATCAAAAACCAACTAAAGCAAAATCAAGATCTAGACTGAGAACTCTAAATCCTCCATTTAAAATTAACGCTGTTCCGCCGAAGCCTTCAAATCAAAAACCAATGGAAGATGAGCAAACAACACAAAGAATACTTTATATATTAGCGGAGTATAAGGAACAGGTAGAAAATTCGCCGGATAAGGATAAACCGGCGCCCCGTAGAAGAACGAATTTACAGTCGACTCCTTCGGGTGGATCAAAACGAAAGAAGAGTAATTCGCGGCGTAATGGTCGTGATTCTAGTCCCATAGATGATAATGGGCGAACAATGGGATCTGAAGATAGCAGTTGTGGCACGTCCCAAGGAGATTGCAATGAAACTTGCCTTGATGCAAATTCTCCACAAAGCAGCCCTCGAAAAGTTGCAAAAAAACTTACTTTTGATAACAGTTCCCCTACAGCACAACCTCGACCACAACCGCAAAGAAATTTATTAGTAACTGATGGCCCGACTATTGCTGTTACTCGAGCAGCACCAGGAAAACCAGCAACAGCTGTATTAATGCCGGCTAATTATATTCTTCCCGTATCAATGGTTAAAAATGGTCAACAAATTACCATAGTAACTAATCGGGGTCCGAAAATATTAACAGTAGGTGGTGGTGAACCTGGAGCGACAAATGCTCTTCTGTTGCAGCGTCTGATTGGTCCTGCTGGACTAAAACCCATGCTAGCTCGCCCGGGAGTTCGCCAGGTTCGATTACCAACAGCGGGGCTTCAGAACCTGCAAACATTTAATTCAAATTCCGCTACAAACACTCAGTCCCCTGACGGTGTAGTATCACCCATGGCTACGACTTCTTCACCGGAATTAACTAACACGAAAGCCCCACAGTCTCCTTGGAATGTGCCAGAGGGAGAGGAAATAAAGCAACAGCAAGTTTCTAGTCCAAAGGAGCGAGAAACAGAACCAGATCCAGAACCCGAACTTTGGAGTGTACCTCAAGATTACTCATATGAAGAGACCGTACGAACCGAGATGGATCGAACAGTTCTCGTAAGTGTAATTTTTATTTTTTTGAATAATAGACATAAGTATATTCCTAGATGGAAAAATGCATTTCGATGGTATAATTGAAATGTTATATATAAAAAAATATTATGTAATTTACAATTATAATTTAAAAGGTCATTTTTTCGTGCGTAATTTGTGTATAACACATTTTGCAACTTCAGGATGCGATCCCAGATCGATACAGTCCCGATATGGAGGCGCAAGGGATATTTGATAAGATGTTCGACGTTGAATCCAAAAAAGATTACATTGTCGAGTCTCAAGACGATTCGCCGCATTGCCCATATGATATTGATGCGTCAGATTGCGACGATAAGGCTTACCATCAGGTGATCATATCGTAGAAATGACGCTGTCCCCCCAAATCTAGAACGCCTCGTATGTAGACCCGCACGCCTCGATTTATTTTATCCGCTTTCTCCTCGTTCTTGTGTTGGTCTGCCAAAAATAAAGTTAATAAGATGCGACATTGCCAGCTTTAAATTTTTGTCGGATAGAGGCACGTTTTTTAGTAAATCTTTCAAATTTAATCGTTATCAAGGTGTGATTTTGCAATTGTGACTTAATTATCCTAGTATGCGTTTCATTCAAAAATACCTAAATGAATCATGCAATGAACCTAACGAAAAAGTGAGTACATTAAAAATACAATTAATTCACCAACCAATATCCCTTAAGTTAAATATCATTAATAATGTCGCTTCTGCGTTATAATATGGCACCTCCACTGGTAACGAAGAAAACAAACTGTGTATTAATTCTTATAGTCAATGTTCCGTCCCGTCGTAAATTAGTCTCTGTTTTTTAATTTTTCATGTTTCAACTTGTTACGTTACGTTTCTGGGTTATTTCGAGTTTTGTTAAAAAAAGCTTAAGATTTTCTTCGACTCCATTAGTTACAAGTTTTTGTCGAGTGTTTCTTTAATTTTGCATGTTCAACGGAACGATTTCAGTTAACCGTTACATTCGTCTGGAGTACAATACTGCATCGTTCTGCATGTACATCATTATACATCATTTTGTTCTGGTTCTCTTCATTAGTCTTAAGAATAAAATACAAATATATGACAGCTAATGTTGTAATGCTGGATAAACGGTTAATAAATTTTACTATATCAATATGTTGCTTCTCTGACATTTTAATTTTAAATGATGTTAGCTTGTCTTCATACATATTTTCTTCAGTTTATGGGCTTACAATTAATGGAAAATCTAAGCTTTTTGCTTGTTATTTTAAAAGTTATTACTTATCAACTTTGATGAAGGGATTAAAATGGAAGTTGTGTTTATCATTGTGCAATAGGAGTATTGGAATAAAATGTAAGTGAAATGTTATCAATGTATTTATTTTAAAGTACTCGAGACATTAGGCTAAATATTGTCACTGTTTTTTCGTTACATATACCCTTTGCGATTTGGGATATTAAGAGTTATTAAAATTTTAAATTACTCTAAGAGTTACTATTAGCATGTCAATTTTTATCAATCTAATTATTAATTGCTTGGTATTATGCACAAAATAATACTTTGACAATGAGCCTGTATATTTTTTAATATACCTGGATAAAATATAAAATTATTAATTTAACTCTATTATTCTATTTTAGATAATACATTAGTTTCATATAATTCGATTGAGTAAACACCCATAAAAGACAGATAACTAGAAATAGTAAGTGGTATCCATCAACTATGGAAACCAAACAGTACTGATAGAGTCGTAAATTTCGGTTTTGCCTCAAAATATTTAACAATTTTATTTAATTTTCTTTTACCAAATTAATAACATAAATATTTACACTCAAATTTTGTTTTTTGTAATGTAATAGAGAAAATTTTTGACATTATTTTTATCATTTTCAGCTAGGACTAATATGCTGTGTAACAGTTAAGTTACAAAATAAACTCAATTTAAACACTTCATATAAAATTTGGTTAGGGCAATTTATACTAAATCAGGACTACAAAGGGGATGAATAGGGAAAGCAACAGTGATGAAAAATATCTAACACTGGTTGAACTGATCTGACCTTGTAATGTATCTAGGTGGTGCAAAGGAAGGATGGGGTAACTAATCGACACAGACTTGTATCTGCAGCTACCATTAGGCAAAAATTGGCCCTTATGGAAGATGAATTGATATTGCAGGTAGGTTTTCATTGTTAATGTTAGGGTTGCGAGCGTGTGTTACCTTAGAATCATGTCAAGTCGAGATAGATATTGATTACAAACTCCGTGATAAGTAGCCTGTCCATTAGAAAAGATTGAAAGAGATTTAAAAGAACATTATCTTACTTGCACAGATTAATATGAAAATTAAAGCTAAGAAGTTATGATTAATCGTTTTTTGTACTCTAAAATTCAACATTTTAAAAATAGTAAAATTAATTATTAAATTAATAAAGTAAATTATTGTAACTAGACTAACTTTCTGCTATGCCAGTCAGTTTTATTTTCATAGCTCTTCAGTAATTCCTTTAATCAACCTGTTAATTAAATACTTATAAATGACCTCCTACTTTAACAAGCGAATTTTTCTCATTCGGTAATAATAATAGCCTTTTTAATAGACATTTTTTTTCTTATATTTTTTTTTTTTATAAAAACAGTCCTAAAGTCAAGACGTAATAGCGTAATAGGTGAATGAAGGAAGAGACTCATTTAGAATTTGTTATTGTGGATGGATTGCTTTCTAACTTTCCAACTTATCGGTACTTTATTTTGATAGGTATCACATACTTAAATTCGATTAGCTATATGGGGTGTAATTTACAGTGTCGTGTATATTCATTATCTTCGGTCAATTGAATGCGAAGTGCTCAATAATATTATACAGATACAATAAAATGAAAAATTTAAGTGACAAGGCCCACACTTGAAACATTAGTTGTAAATACATCCAAAAAATCATTGTTCTTATACATATCACAGTAAATATAAAATTAATTGTACTGCAAGATTTTGTTCACTCTGTAAAGGAAAAGTTAATTCCAGTCCTTTATTTAACTTAACGTCTCGTGAAAATCTAAGATTTTAAATGAGTTTTCTTAATGTACTTCTGTAGTTGTTTTCCATTAAAAATATAAATTTCAAAATAACATATAAGAATTTTTCTAGACCAAATGATGAAAATTGATTGTGTTATACTGTATAAAATATAAACTCACACTTTTTAAATAGAAAAATGTAAATTGTTTATTCTAAAAATGATTATCTCTGTAATATTTATTATATGTAAATAAAATAAACGAATATGAAAGTTAAAACTATTCAAATTGCCTCCATAGAAATCTCTCTCGGAGGAGTGTGAAGACTTGGGTGTGGATTCTCCATCAACGTCAGATCTGTTTCCTGAAGCAGAGTTGCTTTTCTCCTCTTCTCCAGCACACGAGCCGCATCACCAGAATCATATACGTGAGTACTACAGGACCTTTTAACATGGTTTTATCTATTTGAGTCAGATTATTATTTATTATTTTAGAAAGTTACAAGCCAATTTTTATGCCATAAAATGTAATATCGAGCCTTTTCAGGAAGAACATCGTAACCGCCATTTTGCATTTTTTACAGGAGAAGGTTTTTTCTTAATAACT